>JAWNNM010000598.1:0-79071 GCA_035044965.1 Lordiphosa andalusiaca
GGTATAAGCTAGTATATATATATTTTTTGATTTAAAAGGTAGGAACCTCAAACGTCAGATTATTGGTCCGTGGAGACATCTTAGCAGTGAGTTAAAAAAGAGTTGGTATGAAGCCCATAGGAAGATCGATAATTTCATCAAAAACAGTCACAAGTGGATTAAAGGGTCTTTTTCAGTCCCAAAAACGGTTAACCGCCAAGGACGGCCGAACAAATCTTTTACAGTTTCTAGCGCTGGAAGCAAAAGACGCAAGCAATATGTTACGGATAAGTTGACTGTAGCCACCCGTATGAAATTACGGTCAGCAGGAATGCGAGACGAGTCTGAAGTGCTTGGAAAAAACAAAAGTCCAAGGGACAGTTGTGAATCTTGAAAGCACTTTTAATGTTCGTGGAAGTTATCTTTACTCGCAAGCAATATGAAATAATTTAAATGTGCAACAAGAACTTTTATCCATGCTACAATATGTTTCAAAAAAAATGTTATGCTCCAAAAAAAATTGCTGGCCTCCATAATATTTTTCCAAAAAGCATTTTCACTGTTAAATCTTGTTATAATAGTATTGGCCGCCTAAATCAGTCATATATCCCACTGTGCAGCGTTTCATAAATAAGTGAAAACCAGAACGGGATGATCAATATATGTGGATTCGATTTGGTTGGTGCATTGCTAAATTGAAGCTGTATATAAAAGTAATATATTTTTGTATTATTACAGCAAAAAGTAACTAAATTCATTTAACAATGGCCACAAAATGAATTTTTTTTTAATATCACATTTACTTTTGAATTCACAGGCTTCACTCAATGTGAACAATAGCATTCGAGCAAATTTAGAAAAAGTGAAAATCGGAACAGAGCTGATAATGTACATTTGCAACAGTACGAGTGCGTTTTTAACATAAAGTATGTAACATAACACATAAAGTATGTATATTCTTGATCAGTATGACGAGCTGAGTCGATATAGCCATGTCCGTCTGTCCGTCTGTTTCTATGCTACATCCTCCGTCAGCTTTAAAGCTATCGCGGCCAATCCTTGCACATGTTCTGGTACAAAACCGCTGCACATTTGTTAGAACCGGCCGGATCGAATGACTGTAACATATAGCTGCAATAACTAGTTCGGGTGAGAAAAACTTTTTGGTTTTTAATGCAAACGTCTCCAAACTCCATGATTTCTAACTTTCAACGCTTCTTCATAATTCTGCCAAATTTGGTCGAAATCGGACATCTATATAGTATAGTTGCCATAGAAAAGTAAGGTTAGAAAAATAGTCAGAACAAATTTTTTTTTTCAATGTAACCCTCTTCAAAATTGGCATATATTTATTTTTTAAGCTTTCACACAATTCAAAGTTTTGTAAAAATCGGATGACTATAGGTTATAGCTGCCATATGAATGATCGGTCGAGAAACTCGATGTAGTGAGAAAAACTGTTTTTGTTTTTAAAGGAAACGCATCCAAACTTTGTATTTCTTAGTTTGCTATGCTTTTAGATAATTTCACTAAGTTTGCTCGAAATCGGACATCTATATAGAATGGCTGACATACAACAGTAGTCAGAAAAGTAATCTTATCGAAAAAAACATGTTTGTTTTCAGTGGATATATCCTTCAAATTAGTTAAAAAAGTGCTTCAATGGTATACAAACTTTGGCCGAAGTTAACTTTCCTCTATTTTTATTTCTTTTTATCGTTCGGTTGCTCATTTATTTTCTTAAAAAGTGCCTATAACTGAATTTTGAATTAATTGAATTTTGCTATCTAAAATCATTTTATGGCTACAACAAAGAGCAAATGAAGATTGTCTAAGAAAACATAAAAAACTATGTGATTGCAATTAACTGTGTTTACTTTCCATTATATCCAGAAACCACATAAATATTTTGATGGAAAAATATGTCCTGCGCAACCGGTCCCTTACGAACCTGATTGAAGTTAAATTTTAAAAATTAAAAATTAAAAAAATCAAAACCATTTTAAAGAGTCGTCAATGCACAACATTTTAAAATTAGTCACATTAAAAAATTCACTCAAGATTCGTTGAAATCGGAATTTGAATTGTTGCCAACAAAAACTACTTCTATATTTGTCCCGTGCAACTGCCTTGGATTTTTGCAATTACCTCGAAAACGAAAAATTCCCAAAAATCAACATTTGCATCAGCTATAGGGCTAATTAAGAGGTATAAGTTACGCATGTTGTCAAAATAAAAATCCGATTAATTTTATATTTCAATGCGTACGACGCACAGTTTAAGATTTTGCCAATCCAATGCTTCAAATGCAGACTTGTTTTTATATGATAAAAAATTACCAATTCTTATAGAAATAATCAAAAATTCGAATGAAATTATCATTAACAACAATAAAACGCTCATTAAACAGGCCTTATTGCAACGCTCGTCAATTTACATTTGACACCCGTCAGAGCGTTATAAAATTAAACTTTAATTATTAAAGTGAAAGTGTCAAAAGTGTCTTCTTTCCCAAGAGTGTTAGTTATTTCTTAAGCTAGGTACGGAGACGCTGAGAATTTTCTCGGAGCCCATCTAATTACATAGCTCAGAGAATGCGCTGCACAAAATTCTCAGAGCACATTCTCAGAGCTGGTACGGAGACAGCACAAATTTGCTCTGAGAATGAGCATGACCTGCCAACTCGTTTTTTGGCCAAACAGCTGATAAATTCTCGCAGTGGGTCAGTAAAATTATCAAACATGTTTGATAATTGTCAGAGGTACCTACGAATAAAAAAAACACAAAAAAACAATGCAAAAGTCACTTGGAGAACTCTACGGAGGACGAACAACTCATTTTATAACTAACAAAAAGCATTTCGATGCAATTTGCACAACCCATAAATGCTCCTCCTCCTCCAGCACCATGCAAAATGACCCCATAGAAACAACCATGGGATTCCCCAAAGCCACTGCATTCATAAAAGAGTCTTCCAGCTTACATTTTCACAAAAAGATTTACTTATCTTAACCGCGCATTTTGTTTATAAACAAAGAACAGCTGACCAGTGCCGGGTGACCGTTTCAGATTCAGTGACATTATATTGTTTTCTGGTCACACTACAGTCTCAGAGGACGCTCTGAGAATTATGAAACAATTCACGCTGCGAGAAAATTCTCAGCATCTCCGTACCTAGCTTTAATCTTTAATAGTCTAATTGTCAAATTTTCAAAACCGAGGCATAATACGTATACTGGAACATTTTGTATAATTTTTTCCATGGCTCCGCGACATGAGGATAAGCGGATCGACTTTCAGATCATGCTCCAAAAAAAACTGACTTTTTTTGCCCGTCTTGAATTTATTAATGCTAATGTGCTCCAATCTAATTGCTTAAACGTCAGTATGTGAACAACATTGGTCAGCGACGTACCTTTGCGGACGAATTTGTTGTGTTATTCTTAAAGCGCTCGATCTCTTTTGTGCACATATAAGCGTCTGTGTGAGAGCAAGTGCGGTTACCTTGTTAAGTATGCCTTGGTCCTATTGTAATGAGTTCACTGCTTCGTTGATGTGAGCACCTAACTTTGACCAGAATTTTTTACAATGAGTGCTTGAATGAAGGATTAAATCAACTATATAAGATAACAACAGCGACACGAGACAACGAAATCCGCCAAATCTCTTTTTCTCCAGGATCTAAATTGCTCATGAGTTCCTTACGTTTGCGCTGTTGTGTTCTCAAGGAACTTTCTGAAAACTGTTTTTATTCTCTTCCACGATTATAATATTCTTTTGAATTAGGAGAAGAAGGTACAACATCGAGAACCAACTCTGCAGATAAATAAATAAAGGGTGATTTTTTAGCTATTATCTTTTTGGCAACACTGGTTTAAACAGCTCACGCATGTTTCGTGTTTTGTTTCACTGTCAAACATCTTCAGTTTGGTCAATAATTTAACCATGAATCGTCTTACAAGCGAACAACGCTTGCAAATTATTGAATTTTATTATCAAAATGCGTGCTCTGTTAAGAAAGTTCATCGCTCGCTTCTTCCATTTTAGGTCAGTTTAATCGACCCACTGAAGCGGCTCAATGTGTACGTAAATAAGAATTGTCGATTTTGGAGTGCATCCAGAAAAGTCACAGTTTGGTCCGGTTTAAGGGCTGGTGGCATCATTGGACCTTACTTCTTTAAAAATTATTCGTATCGTAACTTAACTGTGAAATTCAAGAGCTTGACTTGCATGACATGTGGTTTCAACAAGACGGTGTCACATGGCACACAGCACGCGCAACAATGGACTTATTGAGAGGCGAGTTTTATTTCATTTTCGGGACCGGTCAATTGGCCGCCTAAATCGTGCGATCATGTCTATACAGACAAACCCGCTTCAATTGACGCATTGGAAGACAACATTGAAGCATTTATTCGTGAGATACCGGCCGAAATGTTGGAAAGAATATGCAAAAATTGGACGAAGCGGATGGACCATTTGAGGCGCAGTCGCGGTCAACATTTGCATGAAATAATCTTCAAACATTAAATTATATGGACCGTACTATCGATTTAAATTAAGATTTCATGCTTTTTTCTGAATTTTATGTGTTTTTGAAAAACTTTTCTATAACTCTTAAAAAATCATCCTTTAGTTTTAGCCAACCAGATCGTTTACTTTTATTCCACCTCACTTGAAAATCATAGAATTTCTTTGACTTTGAATTTATCTTTTCATAGTTAACAAATCTTCCAAAAAAATAAAAAAAAAATGTGTATTTGTGTGGGAGGGGGAAGTAGATTTGGTCCAATATTACTTATCTTAGAATCGTACATTCCAAATTTTAAGTCAATAGCTCTTAAACTACGGCTGCAACTGATTTTTGTCGTCTCAGATTGGCAAAATCTTAAACTGTGCGACGGTCCCGGTTCGACGCCATGGAAATGCCTATATGGGCATTTCCGCAAAAAAGTCCACTGACACGAAAAAATTAATTTTCCCAGGGAAACATTTAAATTAAACTAAATTTAGCCAGTAGCAAATTTGCTTATAGCCCGTTTCGAGATTTTCGAACGCAAATTCGCGCAATCATAGTATTTCTCATTTTTATACTTTTATGGCAAGTTTTTTCTTAAAAATTTGCCTATGGATTTCATTGACTTTTGATATCTTAAACTGTTCTAAGGGTCCGAAGGGTTAAAAAATGTTGGATAAGAGGCTTTATCAAACTATGTAATTGCAATTTACTGTAAGTTTTTGCTTTGCATTAATCAGAAACCGTATAAATATCTTAATGGGTAAAATGTTGCGTTCGACATGTCACGTAGCGACACAGATCAATATTTAATAAAATAAAGAAATACAGAAGATTTCCAAATCAAACAAAATACATTTGAAAGAGCAATTCATTGATAAGATATTAAATCAATTTGAGCTTAGTTGGGGACTCAGGATTCGCTCAACTTTGTCTTTATATAGATAGGCACGAAAATCACTTCTGTTTTTGTCGCGTTCTAATCGCTTCTTGTTTTGTCTATATTTTGGTAACTCGACTTCACTTGCTATTCTCTTTTAGCAATAATTAAAGTGCTAGCGAAGACCTTTAATATGAAGTAAAGAACGAATTAAAAATGTTTAGTTTGATTGTTTTTTTACTTTTAATGTGTACGACGGCCGCGTTCGACAGAATGGAAATGCCCATATACATGTGTACATATGTATATTTGTGTTTAAAATTAAATAAAATTTAATTTAATTGAAGCTGGAAAGGCATGTCAACTTTCGTTTTGATTTTGATAATGTCTCCTTAAGGTCGTTTGTATCAGTGGTTTAAATACTTACTCCGCAAGATCCGGCTCATTGTCTTTTGATGTCTTAGATGCCGGTAACTCACACTTTGAAGCCTTGGCATTTTGTGGAGTATTCTCAGTGCCATTAATTTGCAGTTTGTCGACCTAGGTATATAACATTACTTCACATTTCTCGAAATTTACCGTCGGTATGCCAAGTGGAAAAAAAAACATACCAATTTCGAAACTTCCTGATCTTCAGCTATTTTAACCCAATCTGTCATTTTAAATAATTATTCACATTCAAGGATGACAATCTTCACAACTACAGAGCCATTGACCAACTAAATTGACGTCGGTCCAAATGGCGTCTGTCAAATAGCGCCGAATTGGAACAATAAAAGTGGAACACTACAAAATTTGTTTTTTTTTTTGTTTAGTTTAAAACAGCTAGGTATGGAGAACGCAAAACTGTTTCGGCGCACGAACAAGTCATTTATTGCGCGAGTGGATCATAAAAACAAAATAGCGTGCTGAGATAGCCAAATAATGCCAAAAACGGCAAATTTTACATATGTGGTATTTTTCGAAGTTGCGGTTACTCTCTTCTTCAGAAGTTATTTGTTTACAAATAAAGCTAAGTTGAAACCAATTATATATATTAATATAGAACGAATATTGTAATTTTAATTCTGTAAACGGGGGTTTTCTGTTTTTTCCGTTTATTTTTCTGTACAAACTATCCGAGCTTCGCACGTCAGTCACCATAGATCGTCGATCAATTAATATGACCCTGCTCGGCTCTCTTAAAAATACCTTATAATTAGAAATCATGCAGATCGACATTTTAATACATATTGGCGGTTATTTCAAACAATTTGTCCAAAGACTACATTCGGCCGACCTGACTACTAGATCGCCCTCGATCTCAACAGGATTCAATAGTTTTCGTACAGCAACGCATCCACGGTTTAAGCCCAGCGGGTTCTAATATCCCTTTGTACGAAATCTGCGTAAGCTGACTTTCATCGACATCGGTGACCTCATAACGGTCGTTCGGCAACACTCGGCTGATTTTATAGGGTCCACGGTATTTCGGTGCAAGCTGGGCTTTCGCTGTGTTCTTTGTGTGCTGGCCTTCGCTTTGGCTACCTGGTGATGCATCGGCGCAGCAGAAGATCTGTGCGCTTAGACTCAAACAAACTTTCGCTGCTAATTTTTTGTTGCTGTGGGGTGTTGGCTTTGTTGTTTTTTTGCTATTCGTGTGGGCAACTACTAGTGGTTTCTTGTTGGATATACACACTCAAATTAGTTTGTGTGTGTATGTGCATATGCATATTGGTACAGCTGCACAGTGGGAAAAGCGGGACAAATATATTCAACCATTCCTTGCTTTTGATAAGTTACATATCCGCTTGTTAATTGCTAGTTTACTTTCTACAACATTATGACGGTAAAAAGGGTAAAGAACAGGTCTGTATTAAAGATAAAGACTCTGAAAAATTGGATACTTTATTACAAGCTCATTAAAACGTAGCAAGGGATATACAGCGCATAAAGAAAACAATCCAAGATACGAGTACTTATATGGAGCCCTTTGAAGTCGAGTGTAGATTAGAAATTTTGAATCGCTACCCAACAAGAGATGGATAAGATTGATCCGGATATAGTTTCTAGATCAGAGTCGAAAACTTTGTGCATTTCAACAAAGGCACTTCTAATGAAAAAAGGAAATCGGTTGCAGTCTCGAAATGAAACTCAGGCTAATTCAACTATGAATAGTTCGGTATCCCATAATAGGTAACTTCCCAGCATAAAATTGCCAAGGTTCAGCGGAGAGTATTCCGAATTCAAATACTTTATTGGAGTCTCTACCAACTTAATCGACAATGATTTGAATATTTCGGATACCGAAAAATTTAACCATTTGCTTTCCTGCTTAGATCGAGAAGCACTAGGGACAGTCAAAGCGTATCAAGTCACTGAAGAAAATTACCCGAAGGCATTGACAGCTTTAAAACAGGTTTACGATAATGATTGTCTGTTTGTTTTTGAAAATATATCAAAGTTGTTTGAACTTGCGAAAGTGCAATCACCTGCGGCTTCTTCTTTGCATTGTGACGCAATGAATCGCGCCACAAAACACTTTTATAGAGATAAGGACAAACCCACTGGAGGGGATAATTATAATTATTATGAATCGCGCCACAAAACAGTTCATAGCTATAAGGACAAACCCACTGGAGGGGATAGTTCTTAAAGGCCAAATAGTTAAGTTGTGGAAACATTGTTATTTTTGTTTGTTGTTTCGTTTAATTAAAAAAATCATATATTCTAAGTCACCGTCAAGTTACAAGTCAAGTCACGACTCACTGTCATCTCTAACACCAAAATCACGAAACATGATATGGTCTCACCAATCCCAAAGACCGGGAGAGGGTGGCAACCCTGGCGGCCTGAAACTGACGCGGGCAGAAAAGTTAAAGCGAGGATCGGGGGGAGTTGGATTTTGGCACGCGTCGCGAACAGATGGATAAATACACCTCTCCCAGGAAAACTGACAAGCAGTACGCGCGGGAAACGAAGTCAACAACGGTGATCAACAGACAAGACACATAAAGGTGCACAGAACGTGGCGGGCGACGAGAAAATATCGTAAAAACAACAACTACAAGTGGAAGCCATTTGTCGAGGTCGGTGGAAAACTGGCCTAGAAGGCAATGGGCCGAGGTGCCACGATTGGTCTTTAACTTTTCTCTCGGTGCGGTGTTAGGAAAAATCATATACAAAAAAAGGAAATAAAAGAAAACTCGCGGAATAAAAGAAGTGACTTCTCAAAAGGGGCCTAGTTTTTGTGATCATCGAGTGTTGAGATTTCCCCAGTGAGTGTGCACAGATCCGCGAGGCCACGCCATGCTCCTCCGGCCCCCCTAAGTCTTCACTTGAGGGTTGGCGGCGCATGGCGAGGATCTCACAGACGGTTACCAACAACTTCGCTTCGTCCTCTATGGTGTTACCTAGGGCGAACGCGGGCGTTGAAGGAGCTGTGTGAGCGGCCAAGTACAGTGCAACGAGGAAGCTGCGCCTTGTTCCTCCGGCCCCCCTAAGTCTTCACTTGAGGGTTGGTGCAGATCCTTCGGCCAGTGCAGAAAACTTCGTCCCGTCCTCCATGGTTTCACCTAGGTCGAGACGAGCGTTGGCTGTGCTGTGGAGGGGATTCTTTTAGTGCGTAGGTTCCGTTAATTGTGTGTTAGTAGGGTACGCCACGCCTCCCTTGCCCCCCTAAGTTTCACTTGAGGGCTGGTGCGGCGTGGTGTAGGCCCTGCCAAGCGACTTGCCAATGTCGACTCATCCGTTATGGTTTCACCTGGGACGAGGCGAATGTTAGTAAGACTAAGTCGGCTAGAAATTTGCCCTTTCGATGTCTCGGGGAGTTTTTTTTTGTAGGTTTAGCAACTTCTGGTGCCCGCCGGGTGGTCTTAGTGATCTCAGCCCTCAAGTGAGACTTAGGGGGGCTAAGGGGGGGGGCTAAGTCTCACTTGAGGGCTGAGATCACATGGCGTGGGTCATGCAAACAGTTTTGCCCACTTCGTCGCGTCCGCTATGGCCTCACCTGGGGCAAGGCACATGTTGGGGCGGCAACGTGCAGACAACGCCGTCTCGCCCTCCAAGGTTTCACCTAGGTCGAGACGAGCGTTGGCTGCACTGTGATGTTGTTTTCTTTCGGCCATAGGCCCTGTTATATGTGTGTTAGTGGGGCACGCCATGCCTCCGTAGTCCCCCTAAGTTTCACTTGAGGGCTAGTGCGGCGTGGTGTGGGCCCTGCAAAGCGTCTTGCCAAGGTCTACTCGTCCGCTGGGGGTTTCACCTGGGACGAGGCGAGCGTTGGTAGGAATAGGTCGGCTAAGATTTAACTGTCTCTGTTTGGTGGAAGTTTCCGTTCGCGTGTGCCTCTACGATCGTGCAATCCCCCCACAAATTATAATTAAAGAGAGATCGGAAGACTCAATAAATACAAGATTGTGAAAAATGGTATCCCAATCTATTTTCTGCACCCATGGCGTCCCGGCACTTCTATAAATATTTCTGTAAGTGGCCCTGGCCAGACTGAGCTCACCTCAGCCTAAGAAACATCCTTACAGCATAATATGATCGATTCAGTTAGGGCCATCTATGAATCGCTTTTATCTTTAGTCTCTGACAAGCACATTTTAAATGCAATGCTCACCCATTTGGTGATGAGCAAAGTAGACTCTACTACTAGAGCAAAGTGGGAAGAGAATATGGATTATAGCAAATTGCTATTATGGAGTGATTGTGAAATCGCATTAAATAAGCAATATCAGCAGTTGTCGGCTGAGAAGACATCATTTGGTTGTTCAAGGAAATCAAACGCAGAGGTTGTAATGAATGGTGGCAAAACATCGTTAGCTGTGGCACAGCCTAGCCAACCACCTGATCCAAAATGTCCGTTTTGTAAATCCGATGATCACTTTATACAAGCGTGTACCACGTTTGAAGCAATCCAATGCCAAAAGCGATTTAAATTCGTAAAAAGTTTTCCACTTTGCATTAACTGCCTGCGAAAAGGACACTCAGTTTCAACTTGTAAGTCAAGTAACTGCAAAGTTTGTCAAAGCCTCACAATACCCTATTACATAGATATGCGCCTGGGTCTGCTCCAACAGCAATACATAGTTAGCCGTTAGGACCTAGGACTCCCTCATCAACTCAAAGATTGGCAGTTAATCTCGCCAGCAACGTGTCTCACCAAGTTGTTTTAGCCACAGCCGTTATTAAAATAAAAGATCAATGTGGATCTTTTCAGATGGCCCGAGCGATTTTGGATTCTGGCTCGCAAGTGAATTTCATTCCTGAGGATTTGGCAAATCAGTTGAAGTTAAAAAGGGAAAGAAGGGGAGTTAAATTTGTTGGGCAGAGTGCGTCACTCGGTTCACATGTCAATTGCTTCTTGATTCAATTCACTCGAAATGTCAACCGATTCCGGCATTTTGAAATCAATTTCATCATACCAACCGGAAAATCAGAAAGTAAATGTAGACAATTCTAAAAATATCGAGCTAGCCGACCCTCTCTTTCACAAGCCACAGCGCATAGATCTTCTACTTGGAGCAGACAGATTTTTTGACCTGCTTAGGGAAGGCCAGATAAAAGGAAGCAAGGATTCGCCAACATTGAAGGCGACTGCTTTTGGATGGGTTATATCCGGTCGGGGTCGAACTACTAGTTCGAATGGTCCCTGCTCTACTTCCCTTATCAGTGCAGTTGAAGATTCTTGCTCGTGTGATAAACTTCCTCGTAAATTCTAGGAGTTGGAAGAAATTCCAAATGAATCTAATCCACATTTGTATACCCCAGAGCAATTGCTTGGCAAGAAGTCATTTTTGGACTCAATCACACGTATGCCCTCGGGTCGTCGGAGCGTTTCGTTGCCATTTAAGTCCAGTTCAGTGTTTAGGCTCGTCTTATGAGATAGCAAAACGACGATTCTTCAGTTACTGTTCATTGCATTTATGAAGTAATGCTTATCGTTGGGACACATGACTGCAACAGATAACGCCATCCCGAGTAAGCCGTATTATTCATTACATGTCAATGCGTGCTAAGACCGCAAAGCTTGTCTACAAAGCTTTGAGCTGTTTCTATGCATCTAGCAAAACATCGTCTCAGATGTCACTCAATGAAATTCTCATGGTTGGTCCAACTATTCAGTCACAATTGTACGCCACTATGCTGCGTTTCCGCCTTCGACCATGCGCGATTACAGCTGATATATAAAAAATGTACCGTCAAATTGAGGTTGACGAGACCCAGCGCAATTTTCAATTATTTTTATGGAGAGAGCGGCCTACTGATCCACTGAAATATATCGACTAAATACAGTGACATATGGCACGGCTTCCGCACCGTTTTAGCTATTCGGTGCCTAAAGTATCTCAGTGATCTGCATGAATCAACACATCCTGAGGCTGCCAAATCGTTAGACAATGACTTTTATGTCGATGATCTTTTGGCTGGTGCAGAGACTGCAGAAGAATTGCGAGCACTGCACCTTAAGTTGATAGAAGTGTTGAAGTCATTTTGGTTCGAAATTACGAAATGGTTTTCAAATTGTGAAGAACTTGGGAATCAGGATATTGATGATTCAGATCCCATTGGGCATGAAGAAGAGACCAAAACGCTAGGATTGATCTGGTTACTACAGGATATGTGGCTCCAAGGCTTAGGATGGGATAATCCAATTTCATCACAATTGAAGCAAGATTTGGAAGACGTGATTAATTGCTTCGTCGAAGTAGATTCGATTTCTATTCCGAGACACGTCGGCACTTCAAAACAATGTAAGGTTGAAATCCATGGGTTTTCGGATGCGTCTGCAAGAGTATATGGCTGCTGCTTATATGTTCGAGTAGAAAATAGGCACAGCGTTTTAGTTACGCTATTCACAGCCAAGTCTAAAACGCTTCGTTAAATTTTTACAGCGCGCTCAGGAAGATTGGCCAACCAACTCTCACCTTGATCTTACGAAGCAGCAATTGTCTTTAGAGAAACGAAAGAATGCGACAGTCATGATCGCGGCCGAAGAAGAGGTTAACGTGGTACTTAAACTTATTGAGAACACTCCTTTTTTTGGTAATGGAAATAAAACTGAGCCCTCTTCTCTAGATCCGACATCATCTGAGTTAGGATTTGCATATCTGGTCATCGTTTCCATAATACAACACATCGAATTTGCATATGAAATTGCAAAATTAAAGAAATCGGCGAGCTTGCAACCGTCATATCAGAAGTTGACTCCTTTTTTATATCCTCATCAAGATGGAACAAAGCCACTGTGGTGGGAGGGCGATTATTGAAAGCGCCTTTGCCACACAATGCAAAATTTTCGGTGCTCATGCCAAAGAAATGCCGATTTATCACACTAAATATTGAATATTTGCACCGTACAAACTGTCATGCAAACCCTTTTGTTTTAGTTGGATTTCTTCGTCAGCAAATTTGGATAATTAATGCGCGAGAGGCATGCAGTGCAGTTGTCCGGAAATGCGTACATTGCTTTCGGTACAAGCCCATTTTATTGTCCATGTATGGCTACATGGAACTAAACCATTCGAAGTCAGCGGAGTGGACTTTTGTGGTTCTCTACCTATCACTCTGGGCATTCGCGACAAACCTCCTGTTGAGATGTACATATCTGTGTTTGTCTGTTTTACTCCCAAGGCTGTTCATATAGATCTTGTTACAGACCTAACTTCTAATACCTTTATCATGTGTCTGTCTAGGTTCATTGGTCGCCGTGGGCTTGTCAAGCAACTGTATTGCGACAATGCCACGAATTTTGTGGATGCTGCTCGCATGCTGGCGGACTTCAAGGACAACTTCTAGATTCACAAGGATGCCATCTCAACCTTTGCAGCAACACAGGGAATAATCTTTGTTTTCATCCCTCCTCGAGCTCCGCATTTCGGCGACCTAGGCCAAGGCAATCGGCAGGGCGATTTTACTTCAGAACGAGTTGGAAACCGGGCTAGTGGAGGTAGAGGCGATCCTCAACTCACGACAAATTACCGCCCCCAGCAGCCATCCAAACGACGGCGAAATCGTAACGCCAGCCCATCTACTCCCTTGGAACAACTCTCGTAGCTCTGCCATTCACGTCAACGCAGCAAGCGCCACACGCAAAGATCAGCTACTTGAAACGATACTTAATAAAAGGCTCCGTTTATTAATTGTCGATCGAGTTGCTTTGTGTGTGGCTGGCACGTCAGAAGTTCAGGGCAGATTCCTGAACATCTGGCTTCAATCCGGCTCGAAGGACCAAATTTTATGCTGGGGTTGGCTGGTTGATATTCAACTCCAAATCTTCTCTTCCTTCCAATCAAGTAAATAGGCGTAGGGGGTTCGGTTTCACTTATATTCTGCAACTCAACTTTTCACTTGAAAGGGTTTACATGCACAGACTTAAGTGGTACTGGTATCTTAAGCCTGTAGTGAACTTCTCGAATAGAGAGAAAGGCAAGACCGGTCACATCAATGATTTTCATTTGGCTAACTTCTCGTTGGCTTAAGCACAAATAAAGGCCAATTTCCATTCTAACTTTTCTCTTAAAAATATTCGAGCAATTGATAGACACCCAAATAAGCAGTTTTTTTACGAAACACTCACTATTAAATGATAAGTAGCACGGACTTCGTAAGTCGCGTAGTTGTACTACCGCGATTCTCAAAGTGACTGAAGATATTCTAAGAGAGGTCGACATAAGTCATATTACGTACTCTTTGGGACCGCAGCAGAGCATTTCATACCGATGATCATCTTATATTGTGCATAAAATTTGAAAAGCTCTATAATTTTGTCCGTTACGACTAAGAAATGAATGCACGCATACCTAACCGGTCGTAGTCATGCTGTCGCAACCTCTTCGAAAATCTCGTCAATTTAAGAACCTATTCGTGGGGTTCCTCAAGGCACAGTTCTTGGGCCATTATTATTTTCCATTTAACTTGCCGAATATACTGTTCAAATGTATGCTGACGATCTGCAAATCTAAATGAGTCGTCCGGTCAGTAAAGTATTTGTTACGTGGGCCTATGATCGAAGAAACTACTTTCGCTAAGCGTGAGCACCGAAGACTTATCCCGAAAGCCAAGAAGTTTCCCCAGCGGTTCGCTTGACAATGCCTAGGCAATTGGTAGGCAGTCACGATAAAATAATAAAAAATTGATAATTAACATGCATTTACAACCCTTACACTTAACAATTTTCATATTTGCAACAACCATTAAAACCAAAAACGACATGCGACAGGCAAGAATTATCATAACCGGCATTTCAATCCAACAAAAAAAACGCTTTTTAAAGAAGAAACTTAGGCAAAGCAACGGCACTGGTAGCAGGCTCACAGATGGTTGGCTGATGCCCGCGCACAAAGCAACTAGCGACTAAGAGGTAGACTTACACCCACTGATCGGGACCGGGGCTTAGATATTAGAAGGGGGGAGAAGCGAGACCGACTGGGTTTTGTTGTGGTTGTGCTACTGTTTTTTTTTTTTTTTGATTATGTGCTGAGTTGTTATGCAAAAGCAAAGCTGCGCTGCTGGCTCTTAGAAAAGTGAAGTGAGAAACGGTTGTTGCATGTGAACATTCAATTTTTTTTATCATATATTAGTCTTGATCTCTACACTTTCAGCCTTGTTAGCATGCTGGCACCAACATTCAACAGACTAGTAAGTGCCGAGAGCAGTTAGGTTAGGTTAGGTTAAATAGGCTGCTGGGCGGAGGCCGAGTTCACCAAGAGGCCTTTTGGCCCATTGTGATGCCTAGTAAAGGGGTGGGGGTTTGGGAGGGAAGGGGGTAGTGGGTATTGACGGTCAGATTCTGCGCAAACTCTCTATTTAAACCATTTTGAGGAATCCACAAAAAGAGCCAGGTCTTCTAGGGGCACATTTGCCAGACTGCCCTGGTCTTCAAAGAATGGTTTGCCCAGATGCTGGGTGCGTTTAATAAGAAGTGCAGGGCAGTCGCATAGAAGGTGATGGATGCTTTCTATTTCCTCCTCGTTCCCATAGATACGGCAGAAGTCATGGTGGGGCACGCGCATCTTGGTGGCCATTTGATCGATGGTGCAGTGCCCGTTATGACTCCTACCATAGTTCTCATCCAGTTCATGCTAAAGTGTAAGAGTTGGGAAGTTCTTTTGGGTGAGTATCTTGGCCAGAGTTATCGGGAGATGTTACAACCGGGAGCGAGGTCCCATTGTCGTTCTGCCCTATTTCTGGCCCTCCACTTTAATTCCGTCATGATGTCCTGCAGGGGTCTTTGAATGTCCGTTGCCGCCTGCGTCGCTGGCAGCGCTGAGCCGTTCCTAGCGAACTCGTCTGCGCCCTCGTTGCCCGGTATGCCTGCGTGACCAGGTACCGAGAAGAGGGTGATGGAGTGATGTTGGATTTGGCTCAGTGCTGTCGCCGTGCTGCGGAGTAGGACGCTTTTAGTGGCGTTTGATGACAGAGCCTTAATAGCTGCTTGGTTGTCGACCAAGATTGAAATGTTGCTTGAAGTTGCATCCAAGGTGTATATTAATTTAGCCGCCTGCCAGATAGCATAAACCTCTGCCTGGAAAAGGCTACACCAGGTTGGTAGACGGAATGAGAGATGTGTCGCAAGTTATTCGGAGAAGATGCCTGCTCCTGTGCCTTCATCCGTTTTTGAACCGTCTGTATAGATGGATAGCTCGTTCTCACTGATGGTAGTGTCTTGCTTCCATTCCTCTCTCTACGGGAACCGTCCAAAGTTGTCGTTCCATTTCTGAACTGGTGTGCTGGTTCCTATAGGATACTGCTGTGGCCTGAAGTAGATGTTTTAAGAAGTTTCAGTTCCCGGAGTCTTACTGCGCTTCTCGAAGCTTCATACTTCAGGAAAGTGTCTACTGGTTCCAGGTTCAGAATTACATCCAGGGCCGCCTGGCGGGTGGATCGCAGGGATCCTGTAATGCCCAGGCTAGCTGCTCTTTGTACCTTATGGAGGTTGTTTAGGTGGGATTTTGTGTTGGCCGCCTTCCACCATGCCAGCGCTCCATAGGTAAGGATAGGTCTGCCGACCGCTGTATAACCAATGAATGATAAACCGAGAGCAGTTAATTTGTCGTAATTCTCCTCATTTATATTGAACTCCCCACATGCATAGGATCAGCCGTTCCCCAGTCACTCACATGTATGTGTTTCTATCACCAGTATTGGTGCGCTGTGCGTAGTTTGTTTGCATTCCTATAAGATAAGATAAAAGCACTAAGCACTTATATATAGAGCCATCAAACTGGGTTTTTTTTTGGTTTCACTTCTCACGTTGAGATCGCGACCCCAGCGCCCGATCGTAGACACCCGAACGCAACCCCGAGTGAGCGGCAGCTAGCAGAGAGCACCAGAGAGCAGAGGCTTTTTAGTGCCCAAAATTGAAAATAAACTTGATCTGCCTGCAGACATAAGAAGCAAATGTCCCATACATGTCAAACCTCTATCTCTTACCATCTCTGAGATCTGTGCGTTCATACGGACAGACAGACAGACAGACGGACATGACGGACATGACTCGGCTGTTGATGCTGATCAAGAATATATATACATACTTTTAAGGGTCGGAGATGCTTCCTTCTAGATGTTACGTACTTTTGCACAAACTTGTAATACTGTGTACCTACGGTACAGAGTATAAGAACGTTAGGTTAATTATATAAAAATATGATAAACATTTAGTCTAGAACCTTTTTTTTACTATTTTTGTTAGTTTTTAAAGCCTTTGTTTTGTAACGTACACGCCTGTATCACTACGTTTCGAGAGCCATTGTGTCTAACTAACTTGCACGGCTGTGCTCAGGGCGGGGGTGGGTGTTTGCTCTCGAAAACGAAGACGTCACACGACTAAAATGTGGACAGAAGCACAAGGATCGGAATTAGGAAAAACCAAACCATGGAAACCGGAACCCATCACTTATTCAGAGGAGGAAGAACTAGGTGTTGGTATTCTTCCATTCTATACCCTCCCTACCTGTAAAAACTCCATATAATTCTCTATTGGTAACGATGCCTTGCTTCAGGTTAAGTCCATCAAGAAAAACAATTAAATCATTTCAATATTCAACATCGCCTTCATGGCTTAACAATATATTCAGAGAAATAGGAGTTCATCACTCTAACATGATGAATTAAGATATTAAGAAATCAATGAAAATTTACGTTACGAATGAATTGGAAAATGGAACTTTTTCCATGAATGAAAAAAACTTAATAATACGAGTATGAACGGTAAAAGAAAAACTTATCAACTAATTCATCCTCATCGATTGTGACTCAAGGCGCAACCAAAAATAATATTCTCACAGACTCATTTTATGTGTAACTGCTCCTTGGCTGAATTACCAAATGATCTCGGCTATGCCGTATTTACGACAAGGTCCATCGAAGTCAGCAGGCCTGGTAACTGATAAAGCTATAGATGTGTCTAAAGATGAAATTTAGTTGTCATGAGGGGTGTGGATAAGTATTATGGAAACTTGAACCAAAATCCGTACATATGTAAGCTATAATAAGATTACGGCAATAAGTAATTTATACAAAAATTTGGGGAAAAGAAATTAAAAACTACAATCTACAAATACTCAATCTTTTATAGAGATTTCAGGGACATAACCCTAAGGTAGACGACTTCACGACGAAAGTCTTCCGATTGGGGCACGTGCTGAGATATTCAGGCTAACTTGACCGACATTCCGCTTTCGCAGGTTAGGGGCAGCCCTCGCAAAGATTATGACTTCGATCATCCGAGGCAGGCTCGGCACGCTTATTGACACATGTGGGAGTAGGAGCTTTACATTCTGCGTAGCTACGGAGACTTCTTTCTCGCCTTAGACAATCTCACATAACTTCACACTTTTTGGTGCATGGCCATTGGCTTTGGTGCATTGCTTGTAGCACTTGCTGATAGACTCCTACTACGTTCCAACAAAGGTTGGGCCGCTGACCACGGCCAGAGCTACTCGAAGAATTGCACTGATCCTCAATAGACCGATCCAGACTTCCGAACAAATAATATCCACAACTGGGTCGCGGCAAAAGGCCAGGGTCACTACTGCCGCCTGCGCCAAGAAATCACAAATTACAAGAGAGAATAAATCTCACTATATGCGTACCTTAACTCGAGCTACAGATGCGACTCTAATTTTTCCATGCCAAGGTCAACGGCTTGAGGATGGCAGATTTACCGATCGTTTTGGATGGTTCCAATGCTTCTGCGGCTTATAATTGCACAATGCACGTGGATTAACACAGTGAAGGCAGCACAACAATTTTTCACAACCGTATGGATCGAGGTTTGGATGTAAAAGAATTTGCCAATCCCACCGGAACTTTAGCTTGCAGGTTTGACAAGTCACTGACAGGGTCGTATTTGTCGCCAAAATACCATATTGTAGCGTTTATGGCGTTAACAGCGCATTAGTAGGAATGTTGGCTCAGCCACAAGTTTTGCCAGATCGTTAGGTGATCTAGTTCGGTTGCAAAGCGAACACCTTGGCGGCCAGCAGTTCCAATTCAAAATATTGTCTTTATATGGCTTGGAAAATTAAGCGGCCTCACAGTTTTCTTTAGATTGGGGTAATGAGTAGAAAAAGTCCAAAGGGAAATAAACCATTGTATTCTACTAAAACCTATTTAAAGATGAATTGCTAAAGGTCTTTCAGTTGGGATGGGTATGCTTGAAAAATGGTTTGGTAATGATGAGTATGGGATCAAGAATGCTGACGCAGAAATCCCCATGGACGCATTGAAGGACGCAGAGATAGCTAAGTTACCATTTTGGGAACAGGCTACAAATGGTCCAAGGAGCAAATTTTATTGGTAATAGTGGGAGGGATCAGCCAGGCTGTTTAACACCTGCCAGGAAGAATAGAGTGTGAGGGAATGAATGGGAATAAGCTTGAATGTGTGTGAATGCGATACTGGTACGAATGCGCTAAAGGAACGAATGTGTAACAGTGTGAATGTGGGATGTGCTAGGGGTCGACCTGACTGCAGCCATGACCTATCTTCAAGACGGACATTTTCATATTTCTATCTTCAACTCTTACTTTCTATGGACAGTACAAAATGAATGGCACGAATCACAAAATTTATCGAGTAAGCCCCTGGATGAGATTAGCCCCCTCAAAGAAGAACCACACCCAAATACGGCGAGCTCCAGCAGGGCTACCACCGTGCCTAAAGGAGGTGTGCTATTTTCACGAGCCGGAAGGGACATATCATATTAAGTAGGTAGGTAGTTCCGGCTGACCTCAGATGGGGTCACACATGAGAGTCGATGGACATTTTCCCACGATAATTATGCGTATGTCGTCGGCGTATGCGGTTAACCTGTGTGCTTTCCTACGGAATTTTGTTAGTAGTTCGTAAACCACAAGGTTTCATAGAAGGGGACATAGTACTGCGCATTGAGGCGTGCCGCCGTGTGCCTATTATCGGTTCCGCGGAGTCGTTGTTAGTGCACCAGATAAATCGAGGAATGATCCCAAGGCATACTCTTGATTGTACAGTGCTTTCTCGATGGTGGCTACTAGGGAGTGTAGCGCATTCCCTTTCGTGTATGCGTGTTGGTTGTTCTCCAAGGTCAGGTTCGTATGATAAAAATACAAGAGATGAGGTGAGTACCTCTGTCGTCCATGTCCGGGCTGCCCCACACAGAATGGTGTGCGTTGGCATCCGTTCCGATGACTAGGGGTTGATTCTAGTAAGTATTAGCTCGTCCCTGCTACCCTCCATGTCCACAACAGTGAGGTTGTCCGTGCTGTAATTAGACATTAGAAACGCATAGATGCCTTTCTTACCAGAATGGCCGTCCTTGCTCGGAGACCTTGCCTTCGCAGAGTCTGCTTGATTGCCTTCGAAATGTCGAGGCTGCTGGTTTTTTCGACCATCTTGTTGATGCCGAGGTCTTTCTCCACCTCCAGCCTCCAGTGTGTGCTCATAAAGGTCCTCGTGGTGTCGCTTCTTGAAAAGTAGGTGCTACTCCCCATGCCATCGTCCCAATTCTTGGGTAGAGCAAATCCTCGGCGTCCTTTTCCTCTCCTCTGGGGTGAGTTCACAGCTTCCGTTCAGTAGCGCCATGATTTGGAAAGCCGCTTTATATTCGGCTTTCGCTCGTTCACAGTCCGAGTCTGTAACGACTGCGGTACCGCGCCACACGTGGATCTTTGTCGTATTGACAGTGGCAGTATAACCGTCCTGGCCTGCTCCAACCACAGCAGAGGTGTGGCCGCTGGTGGTACGAAGTGGGTATCTTTCTGCACCGTGCCCGCCGGTGGTTGCAGTCAACCCTTCCACCGATGTTTGGGCTGATATCCCAGCCCGAGTTGGGTTCCTTATGTTATGCATTATTGGTTTACCCATAGTAGTTGAGTTTATTTTAGAGAACCACCCCATATCATTTTATGCCTGCTACCAGGCACCTCTTACGATGGCTTTGGCTTAACTTTACCCAACATTGAACTGGATGGTGTTGGCCATTGCCACAGCTGGACACGGCATTTCCTGGGTGCAAGGCGAGCAAGAGACACTAGGTATTACCCGCTTTAAGCCGAGGTACATACAGTGTCCATTGCCCAACCCTCGTGGAGCGTTCAGTAAAAAAATTTTTGTCGGCCTAGTAAAGTATTAGAATGTATAAATGTTTTCAATAGTGAGTTTGATCTAGTTGGGGATTGGGCCGTCAAAGTCTAAGTGTATTGTCAGTTTTAAAAATAAGTTCAACACAAGCAATTTGCCAAAACTTCAAATGAATAGTTTTTGCATTGGATATGTTACGATAGATTCCATGAACTAGTTCCGCTGTAGGGTAGCTTAGTGCTTAAGGTTCGATACTAGCATGTAGTTGCTATCGATAATGGAAAGGGACAAGATCGATATTGGAATTTATTGGATTTGCATACATTCCCACCACTAATTTCCTTCCATAAGCCGGCATGTGCTATTATAGCTCTTTTCTAATTTACCACGAGACGGAAGCGGACTAGAAGAATTTAAAGCGTGCGCCAAAGCACCTTTGTATGGAGCTTATGCCAATGTTCACAAGTATTATAAATACATATATACGGAAATCAACAAACAACAGCCGTGGTGTCTGGTCGGCGCTGAAGGGCTTCGAACACCCGCAACAGAATAGATCATTTAAAGAATTTACGTATTTATGTTAAACACAAACTTTAATGGAACGATCATATTAATTGGTCAGTTGGCAAAACCTACAGTCAGATTTCTTGCCAACTCACACTATAAAAAAACATACCTTACTCCATCTTTATTTAATGGGATTGAAGTCTTTGGATAGAGGGGTGCTGTAAGCGGTCAAAAACTTAACATTGCGTTTAATAATTTTGCCAGATTTGTGCTTAGCTAGAAGCTGGCAGACCGCATCTCGGTATATGCAGCACAAATCTTTGACCTAGACCTGAATTCCTGGATAAATTTACGAACATTAATTGCAATTAATAAAATTATAACATCCAAATTACCTCCACGTACTGTTAATTTTTGCGGAATAGACTTTCTTCTTGTGATACCTATTTCTTTCCGTGTGCTGGCTTTGGAATATGTTGCCGCACTTTAAAAAAACAGCTAGGAAAGTAGGGCTCTTTAAACAAATCTTAATAACTCATTTCAAAACAAATTATATAATAATTATAATATAAGATTAAGAAATCACAATCAAAAAATTATAGTAGAATATAATCTATGAGCGCGTTCACCAGCATAAATCGATAATTTTCGTGATTGTGTTAGATGTCAATCCATGATGCAACAATTAAGGTGAGGCGAAGTCAGTGTGATGCGTACTTTTGCTAAAGCTGCGAGAGAGATTGGGAGAGATAGCGGGAGAGCGAGAGTGAGTGGCGCAAATGAATAACAAAAGCGATCGCTCAATCGATTGTCAGAATAAAAATACATTTTAGGAAACAATCCAATACCAGTGTAAATATGAATTAAAACAATTTAAACATTAGTAATGTTAATAAAAAATAATAGTTTGTATTTATCAGCTTCGTACTAACATTGGGATATTGGCATTTCCGCGGTGCTAAATTATGTACAAAAAGATAGACAAGAAAAATGTATACACTTTATGTTGCATCATGATCATGGCCTGGCCACAACAACACAAAGCGTACACATCTAAGTATGTATTAATTTTTTGCTACAGCGCAAAAAAACCACCCCCAAATACATAAACAAAACAAACAAAAAACGACATCCGCGAACAACCTTACGCTTCAAGATTTCGCACAGCACTGAACGTGAAGCTACTTTGCAGAGAACTCACACTCATGGCACCTCACCTCTTTTGTTGCATCATGTGGCAATCCATCAAAGAAATAGTTTGTTAGATTGGCTTGATTGTGATTGTTATCGATAACACACAGCTGTCAACAATAAACAAACAAAAAACAAAATGAACATGGAAACGTCTTTGTTTTTATTAAAAACATTGCTCGGTTCGGAATTGCTCTTTGCTCGCAGCTCTCGAGAGCCAGCTCTTGCTCTCAGCTCATAGATCTCGGCTCTTGGCTCAGAGCTGAGAGCCACAGCTCCGGAGCCGTGAGCCATCAACCGGCTCTCGGCTCGTGAGCCATAGCTCTCGGCTCGTGAGCCATAGCTCTCGGCTCGTGAGCCATAGCTCTCGGCTCGTGAGCCATAGCTCTCGACTCGTGAGGCGCAAAATTTGATGCTGATCAAGAATATATTATATATACTTTATTGGGTCGGAGATGATTCCTTCTGGCTGTTACACACTTTTGCACTTCTTAGATACAGACAATATTACTGTCGGGACTGGCAAAGTTTCTTTTTTGTTTATTAATGTATATAGTACACATAAAGAAATCGGATTATTTGTGTCATTGTGTACCCTTGAATTTATAAAATGAAATTATTTACAATAAATAATTTAGTAAAATATTTTGAATTCACCGATGATAAAAACGCGGTTTGTTTGAATTGCGGTAAAGTGCTTGGCAAAAAACTCTTCAACCTGAAAGGGCATTATAAATTAGTGCATGGTTTGGAAATTCCCAATTCTTCAAGTGATGACGAAAACCCTGAGCAAGAACCAATACAGAAGAATACCTAAGTTAAGTGCTAGCATAACAATGACCAAAAATGCATTTTTAAAACATTGGTCTTGTGGCGGCAAAAAATCTTCCCTTACAAATTTTTTATGACGAAGACACTTTAAAATTTTTTTGGAGCCATATGAAGTCGCTTATAAACTTCGAATCAATTCCAAAAACATTGGGACTACTTTGGATAAAGCTTCACAGCAAATCCAAAATTATATTACCAAGAAACTTCGCACAAAAATGGTTTCTCTTAAAGTTAAAGGACATAGCCACCAGAAGAAGCAAAAGCATTCTCGGAATTAGCATACAATGGATCAAAGATTTTAAAATCAACGTGGTCACCATCGGTAATTATTTAAAATTTATTTGGTTTTTAGTACAGTATTTTTAATGGTTTTTTCTGTGTGTGTGTGTTGCAACAGGCATGATTCAGCTGCATCAAAAACATGCAAGTACCTATTTGAAGGACGAAATTCTCAAATGCCTCCATTCTTTTGAGATGGATATTAGCCATATATACTCCACCACCACTGATAATGGAGCCAATGTTATAAAAATGAGAAAAATCATGCAAGAAGAGCAGGATGACTTCTTTGATGGAAACCAACAGGAGTTCGCAGACGTGGAGGACGATCAATATCAAGAGGCATTAGAGTCAGTTATGTCTATTGTCAGATGTGCTGCGCATACGCTGCAGTTAGCGGCATATGATGTTATTAAAAAATTGGATGTGCAAATATGTATTTGCAGAAGTCTTGCAAAAAATATAAGGACTCTTTGGAAGCACAATTCGCCAAGCATAACACTGCCTGTGCTGGACAATGCGACGCGTTGGAACTCGACCTACAATATGGTAAATTCGCTGTGGAAGTTGTGGGACTCCATCTCTTCAGAGTACTGCCTCTCACAATCAAATATTTCCCTGGAATTTTGCGAAAAATTTATAGCTGCATTTGGACCCTTGGCTACTTGTACAAACAGACTGCAAGCCCAGAATTATATTATGGGAGATTTTTTTATAGAGATTGGCTATGTTGCGAAATAGAGCTTGAGGAATTATCGCATGAAAATTCTTATGCAGAAATACTTCACTGTGCAATGCAATTGCGAAAGCAAAAACTGCTGGAAAATAATGCATTTCTTGCGGCATTATATTTTGACCCGAGATTCAACTACAATGGCTCTGGAATTTTAAGCGAGGAACAAAAAACTTGTGCAATCGTAAGTAACTTATTTCAATGAAGTTAACGCATTTGTTTTACCAAATTTGTTCTAGGAGCATTTGCTAAAAACAAATGAAGCTATAAGAAAGCTTGAACGTTATGATGTCGATGTTGCCGCAACCACCTTGGAACCAGTGGTCGCCAGTAATGACCCGTTCGGAAAATTGCAGAAACATTCAGTACGCTGTCAACAATTATTACAAACCAAAGATGTAATTTGTAAAAAAAAACAACTAATGATTTGTTGATTACTAAGCTGAACATGTCGATATTAAAAAATCCGAACATTAATATAGAATAGAAATTATAAAATAAAATAGCATTATTTGTAAGAAAAACCATAACATAACACGAGCTTATATTTTTACTTGAAATTACAGATTTATCAAGCAGGTAAAAATAACCATGAGAGCTGCAAGTGTACCGTTATTTCTTCGAGTAAGTAAGAAATGATTGCCGTTTTGCGACAACCAATTAGCTCCTCTTCACTTTTGTATGAAAGACTATAGCATCATTGAATTGCAATTTCCTTCTCTTCGTTTGAATGCCACTGCATGCATGAAATCGGCATTCCCAGCATTCAAGGATATTTTTGGATCCTTCGATGGAAAGTGCGAGCAGTATCCTAAAGTCTCGAATTAAGCGCCAAAAAGTGCCCTTACTGACCTGGCCACTTTATTTTCCTGGTTTGAACGAATTTAAATGTTAAAAGCGATCTGCAGCCACAGTTAGTACCTGACAAGTTTAAAGTGTGTAGTCTCGCAAACTGTTTAAAGTCTTGTCCATCGTTCTTCGACAAGAGTATACAAACTAAAGAAGAGTCCCTCTAGTAAGAAGCTGTTAGTGGCTGTGGCTCACGAGCCGAGAGCTGTGGCTCACAGCTCAGAGCCGAGTGCTGTGACTCACGAGCCGAGAGCCGGTTGATGGCTCACGGCTCCCGAGCTGTGGCTCACTGCTCTGAGCCAGAAGCTGTTGCTCACGAGCTGTGAGGCGTTTAGTGCTCCCGGCTCTCGAAAAGCGGCTCCCAGCTCTGAGCGAGAGCCGAAATGAGGAAGAGCGCGCGGCTCGCTCGTGAGCAATTCCGAACCCTGGTTTTTAATAAATAAATTGGCAGAGGGCGAGGTTTCTCAAGTAGCTCACATAAATTCGTGCAAGGCTCTGAAGGCTTTGCTAGTTGTTGCAGAGAAGGAAAGTTTGGAAAGCCGCCTCTTCAAAAAGAAGTTGCCCCGCGTACGCTCCCAATTGTTTTTCGAAGTGACAGTACAATATTATAGAATGGACGAATTCAAGGATCATTTCAGGATGTCCCGTGCATCGTTTGAAGTACACTTAGCTCATTGCTTATCAAAACCTTTATTAATTCGATTTTACATTCGCAGTCTCTTCTTCGAGTAGTCGCTAATTGCCAACGTAACTTTGGAAAAAAAACAGCTTTTTGTAATTTGGATGTTGGCAAAACAGGAGTCCTTACTATCAGTAGTTGACCGTTTCGACATACCTAAGAGCTCTGGTCATCGGATATTCGAGTTTATTGTGTGCATTCTGGCCGGTGCTTAGCTCGATTTATTGACTTATTTGTGGGTCAGCCAGGTAGGATGCACGACGCTCGTGTATTCAAGACAAGCCCCTTATTTGCCAAACTTGATAGAAATTTAATTGGGGTCTCAGCCTATCCTTTAAGTATTTATTTACTTACGCCTTAAGGAAAATTTCGCCGTCTTCAATATCTGGAGGGCGATGGAAGTGAAAGCGAGGACTGGACAGGAGTCGAAGGAGTAGAAAACGAACAAGACCCACTTTTGGAAAGATCAAGTTGTGCGAGAATTCCTCCAGAGGCATCGCAATAACGAGACTAGACTAAAAAGATGCTTTAAAATTTATTAAATAAAATCCTTTTTTTCCGCTTAAATGCAAACAAATTGTCTTAAGACCATTCATTTTTATTAAATTTTTCTATTAATTTCTGTAGCATTTCATTTCGGGCCAGCAGAATCTCGTTGCTCTGAGCCTGGATTTTATTGCTTTCCTTCAATGTAGCTCTCACTTTACGCAGCTATTTTTATATTTTCATTCAAAAATTCAAAACTTCAGCCAATAAAAAATATCAATAATTTTGTTGACCGAAAATTCTATCAAAAACCGTCCACCAGCAGCAAATCACATTTTTTTTATTGTTGATGATTGGTGTGTGCTGGTGAGCGCGCTCTATGTTATACCTTAAATAATAATATCAGCTGATCTGAGAGCTCGCAGCCCAGACGACCGCCGACGAAGAAGCCGACACCACACTGGTGCTCGGATGCTATGGGAGCAGCGCATTAATGACCAACAGTATTTTTCAAACATATATTAGTTTAATACTGTGTGCTTAATAATATTAAATATATTTTAAAATATAAAATATATTTAAAATTATTTACATGTTTTTTTTTTAATTTTCACCATGCTACACAATTTTGATGCCATCGCAAATATTGTATGATTTAAGGGATATCCAAATGGAAAACCACCAAAATTGGTGATATAAATGTGCGAAAATTATTTTTTGAATCGTGTTTTGAACACTTACAATATATATTTAGCTCAACCAAATCGGTTAAGCCGTTCTTGAGAAAACTAGTTTTTTGATTAAACTTTCCGCCCTCATAACTCCACTCCAACAGTTTGATCTTAGCTGTGATGCGAGCAAGGCGTGATTCAGCAACTAAGTTTTTAACTCTGTCTTGTAAACAAATACCAAAAACAAATATTTCTTTGCCAAAAAAACATAAAATCCACACAACATTCAAATTAGTGGCGAAAGCAATGTTTTTGAACTTAAAACAAATAAAACCATTCAGTACTTCTACATCAAAAGGGAACCTTTGTGTTAAATGCAGCAATCCTGACAGAATCGAAACCTGTCCCCTACTGGAGAAGGAAGTCATCGAAAAAGAGGAACTTTTTTGCATCCTTTGGAAGAAATCTGGACATCCGGCTTCCCATAGATGCTGCAAACGTTGTAGAGAGCTTGAAAATATAATTAGAATTAAATAGCAAAAATTTGCCAATAAACCAACATTTTCATCATAATTTCTTAATCCTAACATAGGTTACACAAATACAACAATAAATATGCCTAAAACTCAAAATATTCCAAGAGAATTTAACCAGAGCTCCTTGCTAAAAGAAATAAACAAATCAATCAATCAAGGACTATGTAATCAAATAAAACTTCTTTGAAAATGTGGTGGGGCGGATTCTTTCCCGCACTTTCGTTTTCACTCGATTTAATTATGATATACATATAACTTATGGTCTATCGATTAATGTTCTATGACACATGTGCTATCGATTGATTTAAACTTAATTAATCTAATCTAAGTTGCAGGGATCTGAGAATGTAGGGAACGGAACACAAACATCCCGCCCCCTTGCACTAGTTGCAATATTATCCAGGTGCATTCTAACTCTAGTGTGGGAGTCTGGACTGGGACGGTCAGACTCGGACGGAACCGTACAGGATCAGATCTATCTAGTGTAAGGAAGCTTTCTATGGCTGGGGTATACTCAGTCCGGCCAGGGGCCGCTTTACAAAGAAATTTGTAAAGATGCCGGGACAGGGGCTAGAAAAGATCACCCTTTCCTGGTTAGGTCCTCGAAACGGGGATCCGTTCGGACACAACTTCCTACCGAGGACGAAAACAAAAGGGCGGCGGGTGCAGCGCCTGGCTACGAGTGGACAGTTTCATTAATATTTTACCCAGGTTCAGGTGTTTATGTGTCACCCTGTGCATGCGTGTGTGCGTATGTTTCTGCGAGTGCGGGGGTGGCAAGTATGTAAGAAACCTGTGCCGGGTTGTATGTTTGTATGTGCCTGTGCGTGTGTCTGCATTTGCCCACGAGCGCCAGTGGGACCTATGGAACAAGCCAAGTTTTTTGATGAACAAGCCGTGCCGGCCACCCGGCCGAAACACAAACTCACCCAGTTCTGGCCGTTGCGGGCTATAGGAATCACATCCCGGGTTTTTACCGACTATGATGTGACGTCTAAGGTTCCGCAGCGGATCGGACCACCTGGTGCATGCGCCGGGTTTTTACCGACTAGCGAATCACTATGTGGTTCGATTCGTGGCCAAACAGTTGGAAGTTCTGAGATGCCTGTCCGTACGGCCAACCGGCTCGCTCACCCTGAGATCTTCCGCTTGACTCCTCCTGTAGTTCTTCCTTCTTCAGCGAGTCGGCCGGGCTGGTACTCGGGTGCTGCGTCGTTGGGTGGACTTACACTCGCGGTCCATTGATGGGGCGAAATATAGGCGGGACTCGACCGCTCATTGCAGAAGCCGCGCATTAATTAATTCGGACGTTCCCTTTTTAAGTCTTGTCCCGGCTGCTGCTTAGCCCGGCGCTCGGCTCTCCGGCTGCGCAGTCGGCTTAGCTCGGCGGGCGATCCCGAGATTTATGGCGTCGCTGCCGCTCATCCACTCTTTGGCTGCTGCCCCTCTGCTTAGTTGCTGTCGGTTGGTTGGTCTTAAGGCTAACTTATGCAACGATTCGGGGGGGTCACTCGATCTCATCAGGGTACTGGTCGTCTTGCACAAAGGGTTTCAAGTCGGCTACGCTAGCCGTGCGTCGCTGTTCGCTGCAGTCGGGCTATATTGGAAGATAAGAAACGGATTACTTTGATCGGCACTTCGTACTTTGCCGCAAGCTTGGCCGCATAGCCCTCGGTTGCCTTTGACAACGGGTGTTGCCGCAGTAGGACCAAAGACCCAAGGGTAGGACGCCACTCTCGCCTCCGCAGATTATAATATCGACATTGCTCCGCTGATGCTCTTTGGACATTGTCTCGGACGACCTGGAAAATCTGCTGCAGTTGCTTTGCTCGGGTTTCCGGATCGCTGCCCATCCTTCCAGGCCCGGGCGTGACCTTTTCATACAGTGCGCCAGGGAGGCGCGGCTCACGTCCTTGCACCAAGAAAGCCGGACTAAACCCAGTTGAGTCTGATTCGCTGCTGTTTATAGCCAGGCTGATCTCGTTCTATTAGCTCGCTCGGTCGGATTTTGGTTTGGACTGTGTGGCGCCGTATACTCTATGGTGATCCCACTACGCTTGCAGAAACTCCGAAGGGCACGACTGGTGAACTGGGTACCGTTGTCACATACCAGAGTCCGTGGCACTCCGAATCGGCTGATGATCCGCTCCCCAAACGCCCGCTCTAACTGCGATGTGGTGGCTTTCCGAAGCGGTACCAATTCGACCCACTTCGAAAAGAGGTCAAAGAAAACGAGCAGCATTGTGTTACCCTGTTTCGATCTGGGCAGCGGTCCAATGAAGTCCGTACAAAGGGTGACGAAAGGTTCCTGCGCTCTCCGGGTCAGCATTTTTCCCGCTGGTTTCAGCTTCTCCGTTTTGAATTTCTGGCATTGGATGCATCTTTTGACGTAGTGAGCGACGTCTCGGAAAAGCCCGGGCCAGTAGTACCGCTGGCATATTCGAGTGGTCGTCTTGCGTATGCCCAAGTGTCGCGCCGTCGGATGATCGTGGCACTCCTGAAGTACTCGATGCCGATGCTCTGAGCCAACGCATAGCTTCCATGGAAGATAATCTTCTTCGGTGGGCCGATGCCCCATGTGCGGGTATAACTGGTCATTCTCGATGGTATAGTCGGGGTACTTCTCTGGCTGCTCTCTCACCTGTTGAGTTCGTTTCAATAACCAGCTACACTTACTCAGTTCCTCGATAGCCTGCTGCAGTGTTTCGAGGGGTTGCCTTGACAACGCATCCGCGACGACATTTTGTTTTCCTTTCCTGTAATGGACGTCAAACTGATACTGCTGCAGTTCAAGCGCCCAGCAAACGATTCTTCCGGTGGGGTTCTCAATCGTATTTAGCCATTTCAGCGCCAGATGGTCCGTAACGACGTCGAACCTATATCCCTCGATGTAGCATCGCAGCTTCCGGATGGCCCAGACAATGGCGAGGTATTCTTTTTCCGTTTCGGAGTAGTTTTCCTCAGCTCTCAGCAAGCGACGACTGACGTAGGCTCTCACGCGTTCCCCATCTTCACTCGTTTGGGTGAGTACTCCGCCGAGACCGTAGTCACTTGCGTCTGTCTGTAAGGAGAACTTTTGATCAAAGTTAGGGCATGCGAGGACAGGTGCTTCAGTAAGAAGGGTTTTCAAGGAGTCGAAAGCTTGCTGCTGCTCGTTGCCCCACTCCCATCGGCGTCCTGTGCGCGATAACTGAGACATTGGCAACACCACAGAGACAAAATTTGGAACGAAGCGCCGATACCATGAGGCGATCCCTAAACATCAACGGAGGTCATGGACACTGGATGGCGGCTCTAGTCGCTTCACTGCGGCTATCTTTTCAGGGTCCGTGTGTATTCCCTTTTCGCTGATTACATGTCACAGGTATACCAGGCCGCGCTGCAAAAACGAACATTTCTTCCGGTTCAGGCGAAGACTAGCTGCTCGCAGTCTACGGAACACCTCACGCAGGTTGGTAACTTGCTCTTCCAGGGTAGTGCCGATAACGACTATGTCATCAAGGTAAGCAAAGGCGTGCGGCTCCATCTCCGGCCCAATGACACTATCCAACGCACGCTGGAAGGTTGCTGACGCCGAGTGCAAGCCGAAGTGCATCACCTTCCATTGAAACAAGCCCCGTCCAGGCACTGTAAAGGCGGTGCACTCGCGAATTCGTTCGGCCATTGGTATCTGCCAATACCCGCTTTTCAGATCGAAAGTGCTAATAAAACGGGCGTTCCGCGGAAGTCCATACACATGCGAGTCTCACCTGTCTTTTTCCCAACCAATACAATTGGGGCGCTGTGCGGGCTTTTCGAAGGCTCGATACATCCATCGCGTAGTAGTTCGTCGACCTGTTCGTGTATAATTTTCAGCATGGCCGGGTTCTTGGGGAAATAGCGCTGCTTTATCGGCCGGACGTCTCTTAATACGATGACATGCTCGGTGATGTTGTAGACTCCGGACATTTTGTCAAATTGGCTAAGCTCCTCTTCCAGAAACTGGCTCACCCATGGTTCCAACGCCGGATCGGGATTTTCTGAGGCTGGGATGGCTACCTTGCTGGATTGTTGGAGGTTTACTGAGGCTAGGGTCTCACGAACGAGTCCTTGCGACGGAATGTCTGTGCTTACGCTGGATACAGATGCTCCTTTACGTGGTCGTTGACGCTGGGTCTGCTGTTGAGCTTCCTATTTCGCAAGGTCACTAATCCGGGCCGGTGAAGTGCGAAACGGATTGCGCCTGATAGCCTCGCTATCTTTTGGGCCTAGCAATCGGATCGGGTCATCATCACTGCTGAGAATGGATTCATTAGTTGGTCCTGCACGGGAACCTCTTTTACCCACTGGCTCGGTAGAATCGGATTTCTCGTTGATCTCGGGTGGCTTGGTCTGGTCGCTACTTTGCTTGTCTTCGTACCTTCGTACCTTGTACCCTCTTAGCTTTGTCCTCTTGTGTTCTCGGTTGTCGTTGTGGTTTTTCAGTCGCAGTTGCGCGGATGCCGACTCCACTCCGTAAGGGTTCTTTTTGTGGGGGCTCAGGGTCATACGTCAAATGCGCAGTAGTCGTTGTTTCCGTGACTTTAAGACGAAGCCGAGACTCGCCACAGATTAGTACTGCATCGGTTTCACCCAGAAAATCCAGTCCTAAAAGGATTTCGTCCACTACAACCGGTAGTACTAGCATTTGTATACGAGCGCAAGAAGTGCCCAGTTGGACGTTCACTGCCAGTGCTTGCGTGAGATACTTGCGTGTACCGTCTGCTAGGGCGATGGTTGTTCGGACCTCTCGCTGATTCTCCTTAGTTCGAATTTTCCGGGCTGCCTCCTCGCCGATGAAACTCCGTGTCGCTCCTGTGTCCACCGTCGCCGTCATATCGCACCCCTCCTCCTTGACTATGGCCGTGATACGACCGCCCTGTAATCTAAGTGTTCCCGCTACTTCCGGACATCTGCTGCTGGTACCCCCCCTCGGACCGTGGTCGGTGAGGGCCGCTGCTCGTTTCCCGGCTCCGAAACTCGGCCACACTCAATGGTTCTAACGCCTCGTCGTCCGCAGGACCAGCAAAACAAGAGTCGCTGTCCCTGACATTCTCGGGAAAAGTGCCCTGACACCCGCACTTCCTGCACGCGTGGCGAACGTCGACTGGTGCCTCGTTACTGGTGTCCGGTGATGTTCCTCCGATCGCTCGATGATCACTTCTCTGTGGCGCTGGGCTTGGCGTCCATGGCGCTACAGCTCCATTGCTATGAGCTTCGTATCCGGGTTGAATCGCCGGTATCACCTGTGGCTGGTACTCTTTCGGTCTATTTGGTGCTCCTCTCCAGTGTTTCCGCTGGTCATCTCGTTCTCGGGTGACCTCGTAGCTGATGACCAGCTGCGTCAGTTGCCTCAATGACTTGAAGTCGTTCCGCCTTACGAACAATTGATACTCGGGGAGGAGATTTTCGTACACCCTCTCCAGCTCCTGGGCGTCGGTATACCTAGCTCGATGCATCATTAGTCGGATGTCTACCAGGTATTCCTTTTACTGTTCCTTTTGCTTCTGATAGCGTAGCCGAATCTCGTCTTCCTTACGCAGAATGTATCTCGGGGGCAAGAAGATGTCCAGAAACTCCTTGCGAAATGTATCCCAAGTTCCTCCCTGTAGCCGACTAGTTCTAAACCAATCCTCTGCGTATCCAGTAAGAAGTTCCGGGATGGCTTGTGGCATGTGACAAGTGTCAATCCGATGAGATGCAGAGCGTTCCTCCAGCCGTTCGATAAATCGTACCCCATCGGCGCATTTTCTTGGCCACCATGGCGTAAGGAACCTCGCCAGGGTCGGAGGGTCAGCTGGCAACGATTGGTTTAGCCGCTCTGAACTGCGAGGATTGCGTGGCATGACCGGGGTACGGGTAGGGAGAGGTATTGAGAACCCGCAGCGGGCACCACGTTGCTGGCCTGGGGACGGCCCTTGTTAGCATCGGGAAGCTCGCGTGGCTCACCATTTACTATTTCGGTTGCGCCCGGAGATAAACTTCGCGATCGCTGTTGTTTGGTGACGGGCTTTGTATCCGGGCTAACCGATGACCCGAACTTTGACTCTAATTTCTCTATTGTAGTGGGCGAATGATCCTTTTGGTTAACGACTGCGGCCATGCGGCTACGCAGCTCCTCCACAGTACCTTCGCGCTCGAACCCAAACTCGTCCGCAAATGCCTACAGCTCGACCTTCCTCCGATAGCAAATCCAGCGAACGCCGACCATTATATGTTCTTCTTTTTCTTTGCTAGATGCTTTCGGATGTTTACTTGGCACGTGAGAAGAATTCGCGAAAGTTGCACGAGGTTATGACTCAATGGACCGCACGCGAGGAAAAATCTATTCGGAAAGCATGACATGCGTTGTGGAAACACTTTCCGGCAGATCTTTGACTTTTGTGTTTTTCACGTGGGTATCAGGTACGGAAGGGTAATCAAGACAATGTTTTACAGGAGCGAATGTGCGACAGGTTACTTTACTTGCTTCTGTTTTTTGTTCCACTCTTCCTTGCCGCCTAATTGGTTTTCTGATCCTCGACTCGCGACCTTTAGTTAAAATTTACTTTCAAAGCTGCCCGGTAAATGTTTGTACGTAACTTTGGTTTTGTTTGCCTCGTGCTGGTTGAACGCTGCCCGTCGACTATCGAATTTTATTTAAAAAAAGTTTTCAACGCTGCCCGGTGTAACTTGTTTTTATTTGACCAGTGCTGGTGGAACGCTGCCCGTAGACTATCCCCGATGTGATCTGAGACGCTCGTTTTATGTCCCTCAGCTCTGCTCAGCTATGACTGACAAGGCTCTGCCGACGTCCGCAACCGTGGCGACGTCTTCGGGTCCTATGATATCGCATGCAAGAAGAAAACTAGGCTACGCACATTGAACTGACCGACTTCTTGCTCGCTCTCTTTCTCTCTCCCGTGTTTTCCCCGGTTTCCCGGCAGCTCGATGCAAAGATGGGTTGAGCGAATAATTTGCAAGCTCTCTCGTGTGACTCTGTCGCTGCTGTGGTTCTAAGTGCCTCTCTGCTTGTGACGATCTGTGCTTGAGTTGTACTCCGGGAAGGGATTGACCGACAAATGCTTGCCTTGAGATTGATCGCGCGTATGACGTTGCCACCTATGTACTCCTACTTGATTTTTTTCTTTTTGGTTTTATAATCTCGCCCTTTTTCCATGATGTTTGTTTTATTTCTTTTTTAATTTTGATTCCTCCCTTGCGCGCAATCGTCTTATTTTGTAGGTTTTTTTTTTTTTCTCCTGGTTTCACCGAAACACTAACGCACTAACGGGGGGGGAAGTTCTAAGATGCCTGTCCGTACGGCAAACCGGCTTGCTCACCCGGAGATCTTCCGCTTGACTCCTCCTGTAGTTCTTCCTTCTTCAGCGGGTCGGCCGGGCTGGTACTCGGGTGCTGCGTCTTTGGGTGGACTTACACTCGCGGTCCTCTGAAGGGCCGAAATATAGGCGGGACTCGACCTCTCATTGCGGAAGCCGCGCATTAATGCTGCTTAGCCCGGCGCTCGGCTCTCCGGCTGCGCAGTCGGCTTAGCTCGGCAGGCGATAGCGAGATTTATGGCGTCGCTGCCGCTCATCCTCTCTTTGGCTGCTGCCCCGCTGCTTTGTTGCTGTCGGTTGGGGTGGGTTTCGCCGTAACTCACAATTTCCGTCAGTTTGGCTGCTGCCCCTCTGCTTAGTTGCTGTCGGTTGGGGTGGGTTTCGCCGTAACTCACCATTTCCCCCTCTCTCTCTCTCTGATTCCTAACTTATAAAATAACTTAACCCTTCAGTGGGCATATATGAAACATCTTAAAATTAGGTTAGATATTATATATGTGGCCTCGAAAATGTGATTCCTCACACTAGGATGGATGCCTCGGCTGACTCGGCAGTGGTAGGATTAAATACCTCGAGTACGTCTGCGCTCACTGGCTAGTCTGTGGGTGTTGCACTTCTGGGGTCATCTTGGAGATAGCGAAAAATCTATGGAACATAAAATACGGATCGGATCAAAGAAAGTTCGGCTTAGTTGGCTTTAGTGCCGGGAGGTTAGTTGGACGTAAAAAGATTGGATATCGGGTTCCTTCGGAAGTAGGACTACCTTGACTATTGGGGCGTTTGACGAGGCCGAGGGACGTGTACAGATCAACCACACGGACCTTATCATCAGAGCCAGGAGAAGTCTTATGTACCCGAGCGAGACGCCATTCGTGAGAGGGGATGTTATCTTCCTTAACGATAACTAGATCCCCGACCTCTAGGTTCCTTGTAGGATATTGCCATTTGTGCAGCTCTCTCAAATACTCTTCCTTCCAGCGTGAGCAAAACTGCTGGTAAGAGCCTTGAGATGCTGCCATCGGTTAAGGATTGAGGCGGCTGGGTCCTTGATCTCTGGTTCAGCAACCGAGAGTAAGGGACCCCCGATCAGGAAGTGTCCTGGACTTAGGGCTAGAGGATCGGTCGAATCTTCGGACATGTGAGAAATATGACGAGAATTTAAACACGCTTCGATTTTTGAGAGAAGTGTCGATAGCTCTTCGAGGGCGTATTTTATGGAACCCATGGACTTGTAGAAGAGTGTCTTGAAACTCTTCACTCCGGCTTCCCAAAGACCTCCCATATGAGGTGATCCGGAGGGAATAAACCCCCACACCAGTTGTTGATGGCTGTAAGCAGCTGTTATTTGGGTCCCTGTAGCCTGGAGGAAATCAGCTGATAAGGCTCTGGAAGCTCCTACAAAGTTTTTACCGTTATCGGAGTGAACTTCATGGGGGCACCCTAGTCTAGACACAAATCGAGCGAAGGCTGCAAGAAATTTTTTGTTGTTAGGTCGGATATAGCTTCTAAATGGATCGCTTTAGTGCTGAAGCAGACGAAAACGCAGACGTAGGCCTTCGTGATACGACAGGCTCGGCCAGCAAAGTCCACCCCGGTGTAATTAAAAGGTCTGGAAAACGTCACTCGCTCGACCGTTGATAACCCCCTTCACTACGTTTCGCAGTTTGGGAATCCAATAGTTTGACCGGATCAAACGAACTACCATCTGGTTTCTACCATGTAGTGATATAAGGTGGGTGAATCGCACCAGCAGGCGCGCCAGCAGAGTTGAAGGAGAGACCAGAATTGGATGTCGTTCATTATAGGTCATGGATTCGGATGCTCTAATACGGCCACATGCTCTACGCACACCACTTTGGTCTAGGAAGGGATTTAAATTCATTATGGAGCTCGTTCTTGGAAGAGGAATTTTGTTTGAAAGGCAACGGTATTCTTCTGAGTAGTGCGCTTTTTGGGTAGCAATAACTAGCGTTCGTAAAACTTCCGCTAGTTCGGCACTACTCAGCTCTTTTGTGGTAAAGAGGCTTGCTCGTTTGCATCGCTTTATAAACCTTAGAACATACGCCAAGACGCGTAGGGCGCGTCCGAGATCAGAGAACCGATCGAGAATATCGGAAGGTGCCTTTAACGCCACATGAGCCTTAATATTTCGTTTTTCCAGGGACGGTTCATGGGGTGGCACCATCGGAAGTGTCAATGCTCTTGTGGAGTTGTCATCCATGCGGGTCCGTGCCACCATACGTCATTGACCACCAGGTCTTGAGAACATATGTCCCGACTAACTAAGTCAGCTGGGTTGTCTTTGAATCGGACGTGGCTCCATTGCCCAATGGCTGTACAACTAGCAATCTTGGCAACTCAATTAGCAACAAATGTCACCCAGTCACATGGAGACTTGTTTAACCAAGCTAGCTCTATTGTGGAATCGGTCCAGAAAAAAATGTCTTGCGACTAGAATGGCTGCTTGGGAACAATTGCCGCGGATATTTCTGCAAGAAGGAGAGCTCCACACAATTCTAGCCGGGGAAGTGAAACTGTTTTCACTGGACCAACTCGGGATTAAGCGGCAATGAGACTACAGGATATGCCCTCTGGTGTTTCTACACGGACGTAGAGGGCCACTCCGTATGCGCGCTGTGAGGCGTCACTAAAACAGTGGATCTGGACTTTTGCTGTTGGATGAATTTTGAACCATCTCGGGGTTCGGATCTGATTTACGTATGGGAAGCTATGTAAAGATAGCTTGTCAAGATTGAAGTAGATCACTGGGCAGGTCGTCATCCCAGTTCAGTTCTCTTAGCCAAATTTCCTGCATAAATAACTTGGCGTGGAACACAAAGGGGGCTAGCCATCCAGCTGGATCGAACAGCTTAGCAATTTGTGAAAGTACTTCACGTTTTGTGTAGGAGGACTTGGATTCTGGCTGAGCTGCGGCGAAGTAAAATTTGTCAGTGGTGGATCGCCACCGAATACCTAACGTCTTCGCCGTACTGCGTCTTCGATATCGAGGAAATCGGCATGGAGGAGATGTTCAGCCGGTATCGACCGCAGCAAACTCTTGTGGTTGGAGGTACACTTTCTTAATGGAAAGCCAGCTGATTGAAGCGAGTCTTGGAGCTGGCGCATCATCAGCAGGGCATCATGTTCAGAGTGCGCACCTAGCAGTACGTCGTCTACATACATAGCCTCTCGGATAATAGTACTTGCTTGAGGATATTTGCTTTCTACATCGTTAGCGAGCTGTTGTAGGACTCTAAGCGCCAGGAAAGGAGCACAGTTTACTCCGAAGGTCACCGTGTTAAGCTCGTAGCCACCGAGCTCACCATTACGGTCACGGAACAGGATTCTTTGAAAAGGAGTATGCTGCGTATTCACGAGGATCTGCCTATACATTTTTGTGATGTCAGCATTGAACACAAATTGGAAACAGCGCCACCTCAGCAGTTGGATGGTAAGATCGGACTGAAGTACTGGACCCGGATAGAGTGTGCCATTTAGACTTATGCCGTTCGTGGATTTGCTCGATGCATTAAACACGACACGCACCTGAGTGGTCGTACTTTTAGGTTTAAGGACTGCGTGATGGGGTAGATGGAAGTTCTGAGGACTACTATCCGCACGGACTTGTCGCATTTGGCCCAGATCCAAATATTCTTGGATCACTTGGTCATACTGGGCTTTCAAATGGGCATTTTTTTTTAGGCGACTTTCATTTTTGAGGAATAGCGCCAATGCGATTGATCTGGAGTGACGTAGGCGGATATTTTCTGGATCGCGGAAAGGAAGAGATACTATATATCTCCAAGCTTCATTGCTTTGCGTTGTCTCTACGAAGGACTGTTCGCATTTTTCATCGAACTCTCTCACCGGTCTTACCGGTAGATCCTCCACCTCCCAAAACTTTGTGAAAAGTTTCTCTAAAGGATCATCTTTATTTACGGAAACTTGCGTGGAAAAGGATGAGAGCGCTTTGGAAGTGTACGATGGAACAGGACCTGTTATTACCCAACCAAAGATTGTCTCTTGCCCAATTGGAGCTCGAAGGACCATGAAAATGTGGTGGGGCGTATTCTTCAACTTTGGGGGAGCTTCCACAGTTATGGTAGTGCTCTTGGGAATAGTAGAGGGTGCAGGTGCGTTTAATTAACTTTTGAAAGGATTGCGGGGGTGTTTCCTAGCGGATTGAAAAACGAGCGCACTTTCGTTTTCACTCGATTTAATAATGATATACATATACATATAAACTTATGGTCTATCGATTAATGTTCCATGAAAGAGTTGCTATCGATTGATTTAAACTTCATTAATCTAATCTAAGTTGCAGGGATCTGAGAACGTAGGGAACGGAACACAAACATTCTTCAAGATCAACTTGGTATCCAAACAGCCAGAGTCGACACTATTTGAAATCTAATGGATTCAGAATGAACTTGAGAGTCTCAAGTTGAGACACAATACAAATAACATTTCTCTTGTCACATTACATATTATCTCACTCAATGTAAACCAGGGATGCAAACCACTCGAAAATAAGTACTGGTTCGGTTCAGTGGTTCGCACATTTTCTAAACCGCCGGTTTGGTTCATAACATGGTTTTTGGAGTTAAATGAACCGCGGTTTCGGTTCGGTTCAGTGGTTCACAAAGGCACATAAAATATGATTTCGGTGAATGCGATGCGATCATTTTTGAAATTTGATTCCTATAATACATTCGAATATCTTTAAAATCCTTAGAGCAATCTGCAAAGATTATTATGTCGGATTCCCAGGACTCGTATATCAGTTCCTGGAGGAATGCCCTTATTTATGAACCGAACCGAACCGATTTTATTTGTGGTCTTCGGTTCGGTTCAGAAATTCTGAAAGGAAGCCGGTTCGGTTTACGGTTCGGTTCACCAGCGGGAATAAGCGGCTCGGTTCGGTTCAAAACCGGTTCAGCTCAGAACCGGTTTGCATCCCTGATGTAAACTCCCTTATACAGAAAAAAACATTTTTTTTAAAAATACACGAAAATGTAGCTTTTCTACACGATTAACAGGGATTTTACACCCACTACGTTTATGTAGCTTTTCTACATGCCACGTTAAGCTTTCTCATTTCAACATGCTGCAAGCAGCTATTCTACATGCCACAGCCCAGCATGACCAAAAAAAAATTGTTCATTTAACTTCAGCAGTTATCACTAAGCAGCTATCAGAGGCATGAGAGGGAAAAGTCTTCTTCCTGATAATTAATTTTTTTACTCACCTTGTCTGGGGTTCGAACTCATAACTCTGCAATTTAAACATAAATGCCGGCATCTCAGCCCATACGACTAAAAAGCACTCGCGCGGCATTGCCACAAATTATAGTAATAAAGGGAAGTGACATGCGACGGTTATCTAACGGATCAACAACTAGTTTCGTGTAGATTATTCTATACGTCGCATTCAGTACAAGAGAAGGGCTCCACTACCAGCCTGCGTCATCTCAGTGACAACATGAATTCGCATCTTCGCGCAATGAGTTCATTGGCTTCACCGCAGCAGATTTCAGATGGACTCCTGATTCACATCGTGGGACAAAAACTTTATGGGAGGACCAAAGAGCGATGGGAAGAAAGCTTATCAACAACATATTTGCCGAACTGAACTACGATGGCTTCATTCTTGGAGAAGAGATGCAGGACTATGGAAAATGTGGAAAGTGCTAGGGTAACCCAAATACCAAGCCATCAGTTGGGAAAAGCATCTTTCAAACCTATCAAAAGTACACTCATTGCATCATCATCTAACACAAGGTCATCTATCACAAATTCTTTATGCATTTTTTGTGATTCAGTAAACTATTATATTTCGAAATGCCCTCGTTTTCTAAATCTTTCTCCAAATTTGCTATTCAAAGAAGCCAAGAAACTGCATCTTTGTTTGAATTGCCTGCGCAAAAGGCACAGTCTTCAGCAGTGCAGGTCAGGTCATTGCAGACAATGCCAATCAAAGTATCCCTCTCTTTTGCATATGAATTCGAATCCCTCTACTAGCGCTTCTTCATAAAATTTATCTCATGATAACCATCATCAAGCATCAACTTCCCTCATACCCAATTCTCTGTCAAGCCCTCAACTCAAAGCCTCGAAAATTATGCCTGAATATTACGTGCTGCTTGCAACGGCTCTTGTTTTGGTCCAACATCGCAATGGATTCTGGATCTCAAATTAATTTCGTTACTTGCAAACCAACTTCAGCTCAAAACAAGTCGCTCTCACATTTCGATATCTGGTATTCGAGAGTCGTCTCTAGATTCTGATACGTCAGTGGATATTTGCGTTCAATCACAGGATGCAAGCTATGGGGCTTCATTTGCAGCTGTAGTGACGCTCACTCTAACTGATTATCAGCCGCAATACGATGATTTTTTTTTTGTCGTTGGTTTAGTAAAAGTTTTTATTTTGGTATAAATCTTGATATTGATTCGAATAACAATTTGCATATCACAAAAGTAATACATAGATATCTACATTTTCACCTTGTAGGAATTTGTAGGTGTAGGAGAAAGGAGACAAAGAGAAGATCAATGTAAATCAACAGTTGGAATCGGAATCGGGAGTAGTACGCGTATTACAACTACCGAGTAGAATTCTTGCTAAATTATGTTTAAAAAATGTGTACTACGGATTCTGGATGAGTATATTGACTTCTGGGACATAGGACAAGTACGACGGCGACATAAGTGCCCTAATATCTTGTGGCTACTCTACATATACATAGTATGTATGTATGTGTGTGTGTGTTTGTGTGAATATATAAAGAAAAGGGGAGACAAGAGAGAGAGTCTCTACGACTCGAAAAAGTAGTGTTGTCCGTTTTGTATATCTGCTGTTCTTTTTGTTGTTTGGTTCATCTCTTTTTCTCCGAGTTCTTTAGCTCAGCTTAATACCAAGTGAAGGTAGGGATTGGGCTTGACAGCTCCACCGTCACGCGGATCTGGATCAGTGCAATTTATGACGGCATTTGGAATTGGCATGGACTCGGTGCGCATGGGCTTGTGCGTTGATAAGTCTTGTGGAATGGAAGTAAAGTTTGCCAAGTCGGCAATCACACTAACAGTCGTGGAAGTGGAGTTATAGTTCAAGTGGCGACGCGCTTCCGCGAGAGGAGCCAGGGGCAGGCCACCACTGCAACTGGAGTTCCCGTTGTATATATGGGCACATTTGTGAACGCGCCGAATGCTTAACTTGTTCGTCGATGAGCTGCCAATGCCGACATCCGGGCGAAAGCCCACAAAATTAAGCATGAGCAGCAAAGATATTGCAACGGCCAGCAAGCGTAGGAGATTCACATTTGTGATTAACCACATGATCCAGGTAGCGCATCTTTCCTAGATCCAAGATCGTGATGGTCTACTTAATGGCATATTGTGCCCTCCTTCACTTTAAAGTCTCTTAAATTATTTGAATGCTGATGGTTGGAAAATCCCAAATAACATCGTTCTTGATGACCCTATATTCTACAAGTCCCAACGTATAGATCTGCTTATCGGAGCCGGTTTGTTTTTCAACTTAATCTGCATTGGGAAAACTCATTTAGAGGACAGCACATTAATCCTCCAGGAAACTAAGCTCGGTTGGACAGTCTCCTGAAGTCTTTCTCATAAAAAATCCAGGAATTCGTCGTTGGTCGCTCTCGTCAAAGCTCTAACCCCATTAGAAGCGGACATCTCGTTAACAGAAATCGTAAAATTTTTTTTGGAAATAGATAACGGCTATGCCTCATCATCTTCTGTTTCTGAAGAGGACTCACTTTGTGAACACCTCTTTCAGAAAAATTGTGGGATTGGGAAATTGGGGATTCATACAGTCGTGCTCTTCACAAATTTAAGAGTTTGGAAACAAAATTTGCTAAAAATCCTTTTGTGAAATCGCAATACGCAGCTCTTACTCACGAGTATCTCGGCTTAGGTCCTATGTCTTTGGCATCGGTTCAAGATACATTGCCCAAGATTAATTTGCCACATCATTGTGTTCACAAGCTCGATAGCACGACCACAGCTCTTCGTGTCGTATTCGATGGATCCGCGAAAACTACATCTGGATGTTCGCTAAATGATTTGAAGTTGGCAGGGCCAACAATTAAACCCAAGATTTTCACAACGTTGCTTCGATTCCGGTTCTTTATGATCGCATTGTGAGGATACATGTTTAAGATGCACCGCTACGTTAGAGTCAGTCATCCTGATGAATATCTACAATACATTTTCTGGCGCGACATCCCACCTGATGCGATCCTAGCTTATAACTGGACACGGTCACATACGGTACAAAATCTTCGACTTTTCTGCAAATTCGTGCTATGCATCAGTTGGCAATTAATGAAGAACCTTCATTTCCTCTAGGATTTAAAATTGTTCACAGAGATTTTTATGTAGACGATTTAATGACTAGTGGACACAGTTAAAGAAGTCGTGGAGTCACGAAACGCACCGTTTTATCCACTATTGCCAGAACTTGTGATCCGTTCGGTTTAATTTCGCCAATTGTCACAAAAGCCAAGATATTTATACAATCCCGATGGAAGGAGAAGCTAAATTGGGATGAAACACTACCGCAAGAATTGTTCCTGGCTTGGCAAGATCTTGCCTCGCAGCTTTCAATTGTCAGCACCTTTAAATTTCCTCGATTTGTCATGCTTCCTATTGCCTCGATGCAAATACACGCATTTTGTGATGCAAGCATGTTGGCGTTTGGTGCTTGCGTATATCTTCGATCGGAGGCTCAAGAATTGGTTTCGGTGCATCTTCTATGCTCAAAGTCCAGAGTGGCACCATTAAAGTCACTTACTATCCCAAAATTGGATTTCAAGGATTCGTGAATCACCCTCGTAATTTAATGTTTTTGTCTCTAATCGAGTGGCACAGATTCAGGAGATGACGAAAGGAATGGTATGGCATCATGTACCAACATTGATGAATACGGCTGACATTCTATCTCGGGGCTGCGCACCGGAGGAGCTACTTCATCACAGTCTGTGGCATCATGGACCACACTTATCTCCCTGCTCAGAACCACCAGAACCTTTCAAATAATTTTTACCATTGAACCGTGAGAGTCCCCCGCGATCAGAAGACGTCATAATTCTTATAAATTCGCGGTCCATCGAGGATATTTTTTTTATAATTTTTGGTGTGGGGTAGCGCTACTAAACAATTACCATGACAACCTTCCATCCCTAAAGTGGCGTCTTGGTCGTGTGGAATCAACGGTCCCAGGCGAGGATGGCGTTCCCAGAGTGGCCATTGTCTGGACTGGCCAAAAGAGCAATAGCGAAGCTAGCTGTTCTGCCCGTTCTAACCACATCGGTTAAATGGCAGCTCTTCCAACGGGGGGTCCGGATCAGAACGCTTAACTAATTTAATTATTTAAATGTAAATGTCATCAAGCCCACTGTTTGCTTTGCCAAATATATTTATGTAAACACAGATCATGTGCGCAAACCTGTCTACGCTCAAAAGCTCTTTCGCCGCTTTGTTTATCTGAGCGATCTTTCTAATGCAATTCTAATGCATTTTATGCGCCTGCTATCGACCACTCACTGCAGCTTCAGAGACCAGGCGTACATTTATTCGAACTCGTGCCTTTTCCCTTGTTGATAATAATAGTGTTTAAATTAGTAGCGAAGGTGAACAACGGTTCTCCTCTAAACAGAGTTGGTTTTGGAATTAATCGAAGATTCATTCACTATTTTGTTATATAAAATTTATTTAAAAAGCTTTCTTTATAATTTTTGATTTTTGTTAATAAATTTTCTATCTACAAATATTTTAAGAAATGATAGACTCGAATTTTAATTAAACAAGAAAGAAAGTCGGTCAAGCCCGACTATAACATACTCTGTACCGTTCATCCGATCTTCTTCATTCCTTTGGCGGATCGGTAAGTTATCCTAATAACTAAATATGTCCAGAAGGAACAGGCCATCTATCTTCAAAACTGTGGGAGATATGACGTTTTTTCTAAATTGCGGGGGCGGGAGGGGGCGTGGCCAAAATTAGAAACAAACTTGATCAGCCTACAGACATAAGAAGCATATGTCCCATACATGTCAAACCTCTATCTTATACCATCTCTTAGATCTGTGCGTTCATACGGACAGACAGACGGACGGACGGACTGACGGACATGGCTATATCGACTCGGCTGTTGATGCTGATCAGGAATATATATACTTTATGGGGTCGGAGATGTAGTATAAAAATATAATATATATGCTATCAAATAACCCGACTCTCTTCGCCGCTGTCTTAATATTCAGTATTGACCTAAACTTCAAAATATCACAATACACACAAATAGCCCGGAGCTCTTTGGCGCTGTCATAATCAGTACTAATAAATATAAAGCCTTTATTATTCGATTCTCGTTTCAGTTTGGAGTGATTTCAAGTCAATCGGATGAACAATAGTTATACTCTAGTTATACCGTAGATACTTAGAGAATAATAAGTTTTGTGCAAAAGTATGTAACAGCCAGACCCCATTTTGTATTTTCTTGATCAGAATCAACAGATATAGCCATATCCGTCTGTCTGCCTGTCTGTCCGTATGACTGCACAGATATCAGAGATGATACACAGATCGCTATCGTAATCGTAATCGTTATCGTTTATTTCCCGTCCTATTCTTACAAACCAAATTTCAACTCAATCGAATGAAAAATAGTTTTTTTTCATTCAGAATGTTCCGAGTGTTTTCCGACGCACTATCAATTCTTGCAACATCGGAAAATAACGTCTCACTTATTTTCACTTTCTTTTCTTACAAACCGATATTCAAGTCAACCGGAAAAAAAAAAAATTTTTACATCCATAATTTTCCGGGAATTTTCATTGTGGGAGGATTTTCCGAAATCGGGAAAACACGTGTCCAATTATTTCGCAGTCAATCGGATAAAAAATCAAAATTATCCCCATACATACCGCTGGTCTTCAACCACCCACGCTGATTCCACAATATCGGATCAGATCGCCTCTGGCCAATTGTTCATAGAAACACGTTTTCACCCCAGAATACCGAATCCTAGACATCCGAGTAGGGTATGCTGAGGTCAGCGTTCATACCAGGAGGTAGAGACGACGCTCACCACATCAAAATATCCACCCTTAGTTGTTCGTCTTGTTTTTTTTTTTTTAATATTTTCTACTTATTTATATATTAATTGCAATTATTTATTTACAACTCGAAAAAAAATTTTTTTTTCATATATATATAATTTGTTTGTTATTGTCCTGTGGCGTCGTCCCTTGATTTTGTACTGACCTCAAAGCTAGGAGTAAAGGTCGTCGTGTGACGTGCCCCTAAACCATCCCAGTGGAGCTCTTTTAGGATAGGTGGGAGATTTTTCCTTTGTTTGTCACAGACCTAGTTGGCATTCTCAATATAGTTTCCAAAGATATTGAAGCGGCAACTAAAATAAGAAAACCAAATAAAAATTAGTCGAACCAAATAAAAATTAGTCGATATTAGGTTTAAGAGAATTTCGTTGTTGAAAAATATGTTGTTATAAGTTAGTCAAAAATATCTGTCGTGTTTCGCAATTTGTATTAATATAGATATATATTTAAGAAAAAACTTTAAATCAATCACAAATTTTCTTGTAGCACAACTTTTTTATGTGCAAATTAATTTAATAAGTAAGCAGGCCATATGAGTATACGTAGTGTAGGCTTGTTGATAATATATCAAAATATCAATATATCGAAATATTTTTGTCCCTGATATATCGCATATCGATATAATTTTGAAATATATTTTTATACCCGTTACTCGTAGAGTAAAAAGGGTATACTAAAGTCGAGCAAATGTATGTAACAGGCAGAAGGAACCATCTCCGATATCATAAAGTATATATATTCTTCATCAGGATCAATAGCCGAGTCGATATAGCCATGTCCGTCCGTCCGTCCGTCCGTCCGTCTGTATGAACACCTAGATCTCGGAAACTAGAAGAGCTGGAGCAACCAAATTTTAGATGTAAGCTAGTATTGTCTGTAGGCTGATCAAGTTTGTTTCTAATTTTGGCCCCGCCCCCTCCCGCCCCAGCAATAAAAAATGTTGAATATCTCCTACAATTTTACTGCAGCAATAGATGTAGTGTAGTAGTTTTGTGTGATGATGTTGCTTGTAAAGGGGAAAGTGAATCTGTGCAGATGGTAAATTTACCTCTTTGTTTGCTAGCGTAGTTGCATGCCGAAAGGATAGCTGATATTTCAGCTGTAAAGATTGAGGAGTACAGTGGTAGCAATTGGTAAGCAATGGTTTCATTATCAGATATATGACACCCCGATGACTTGTTGACTTTGTTGGTAGATTGTGGGGGGGTTTCTGCTTTAAATGAGGTGTGTAAAGAGATTTTATTGTTGTTGGTTATTATTTAGTCAGTGGGGTACTTTTTCGTTTCTCCATTTTATGGGTGATATTTCGAGTCTTGGTTTCTTGCAGTGTTCTATTGTGTCATGAAATGAAGATAAAAGTTTAGGAGTTCTTTTGGATTTTGTTATTTTTTTGTAGATTTTTTCTATGGTAGAGTGTTTAGAATTCATTGCGATTTTAAAATTTTTTTGTGTAGCGTATGTCGTTCTGTGTTCTATTGGTAAAATATTTGCTTTGTAAAGCAGGTTATGGGTTGGAGTGGTACGAAAGGTGTTAAAGGCAAGTTTTATTGCTGAATGGTATATCGCTCTGAGTTTGCTAAGTGTGGGTGCTTTTCCGTAGAAATGTATGCTAAATTAAATTTTTGACATTACGATGGACTTAAAAACGTATATAATTGTATTTGTGTTACAGCTAAATTTGTTGTTCGATAAGCATTGGATTACGTTGAGTCTTTTAGAGAGTTGTACGGTTGGGTTGTAATTTTTAGCTATTGTAATTCCTAGAATTTTAAGAGAGTCTACGATTTGTAGGGTGAAGCTGTTAGATTGTATTGTGAAGTTGAAATTTCTCTTTCGGCAGATGTGCAAATTTTTGCACTTGCTGACTGAGAGATATGCGCCAGAATAGTTACACCATTGTCGTTAAACAGGAGGGTTATATTCAATAAGTTTGGTTAACTATAGTATAGTCGTTGGTATAGGCAGTGAATTCAGATTTTTTGTGTTTGGCTAATACGTTGTTTAGTTTATTAAAGGCTATTGCAAAAAGTATGTCAGATAACGGGGATCCTTGCGGAATACCGTTTTCTAATGTTAAGTTCAATGTTTCGTTTCTTGTTGGCAAGTACAAGTTAAAAATGTAATTAGCTATATTTGGTCCTATTTTCCAGTCAGCGAGTTCAATTATGATGGTGTGTTTGCCTACTCTGTCGAAGGCCTTGGCGAAGTCCAATGAGATGATGGAGATATGGTTTTTTGCTGATAGGTAAGATGTGGTCTGATAGTCTAACATAGCTAGACTATCAGACACCGATTTCCCCTTTCTAAAACCCATTTGACGACTATCAAGTAACTTGCCTTTTGTAGCTAGCCACCATAATCGCTTTGATATTATTTAGTCCAGCACTTTCGCGATGCAGGGGATGAGGGATATAGGACGGTAGGCGTTGGTGGATGTCATGTCCAAGTTTGGTTTGGGTATAGGTACTACACTGCTGATTTTAAATTGATGGGGAATTTGGGTGGTGGGGTGTTTTTAAAAAGGTTAAGCAGTCTTTGCAAAAGGTTTGTAGGTAGATGTTTTAGCATCGGGTAGCTAATGCGGTCTCGACCTGGGGTCTTCCCTTTGAGCTGGCTTAGAGCAGATAGTAGCTCGATCATGCTGATGTTTTCTTTATCTTGGGTTGATGGCATTGGGGAATGGTTTCGTTTGCTGCTTGAATGATTATTTTAGTTATGTTAGCTGTTTCTTTATTTATGTTCGTGATGTGAGGTCTTTCAGTGGATAGTTTTTCAGTGAGCTCCTGAAACAGGGGCCAGTTCGCTCTGTTCACGTTAAATCTTGGGTTGTTAATAGGGTTGTTGAAGTTTTGTTGGTCGAATATGTCGATATGAATTAGATAGTGATCACTACCTGAGAGCGAGCTATCGGTATATCATTTGGAGTTCTGTGCAAGAATAGGTGAAGCCAGAGAGAGGTCTATGTGGGTGTAAGTGTGATGTGTGGTAAAGTGGGTTGGTGAGCCGTTATTGTTATTATTAAATACGTCTGGTTAATGAATTTGAAAAGTGTGTTGCTTCTAGTGTTGTTGGATTGTGAGCCCCAGCTCCTGTGCCAACTATTTAAATCTCCTGTTATCAATAATAGTTGTTGTAGGCTATTAAAAATGTTTCTAAGGTTTTGAAGTTTGACAGTTTTGTTGGGAATGTATGATGAGACAATGGTGAACTTAATTTTGGAGTGGACTGTTACTGCTATTGTGTCGAAATCAAATGCGTTAAGAATGTCATTATGTTGTTGTATGGAGTTGTGGATTAGGAGTGCGACAGCTCCATATCCGATTGTGGCGTTGATTTCGTGGTACAGAGTATAGGTAATTGGGATAGGTATGTTTTGTATAAAGGAGAGATGTGTTTCTTATAAGGAAATTATTTTAGGATTGTGTATTTTTGAAACGATTTGCAACTGATTATAGTTATTGATAAAACCATTTAAGTTCCATTGAAGTACTTTTAACATTGTTAGAGAGGAGTTTTTGTTTAAATAATATAGAGCAATTGGTTAATGGTAGATGCAGTTGCATGGTAAGTGGGAGTGAATGTGACTCTACTCTGGTTTGTGGTCAGCAGATGGGGGTCACTTATTTGAGAGTTGGGTGTCCGCAACGTCTAAGACCCACCCGAGGTACTTTTAGTACTAAACGCACCTCAAATAGGCCGCATACGCTGCGGACACCTCATCCCTGGATTAGTAAGAGTTAAACGCTGTCGCTGTCACTATGTAGAGGGTTTTTGTTTTTGTTGGTTTTCTTAGGCTTTCGCTCGTTTTTTTCTTAAGATTTTAGTGGTTTAGCGAGAGTGTTTAGCTTATTAGCATAAATTATAAGTTTTAGGTCTTCCGGTAGGGAAGAGTTGGATGCAGACATTGATTTTGGTGTTGAGGTTGAAGGAGATTCGTTCGCTCGTGGAGTGGTGTCCATGGTTTCGAGATCATCGTATGATGTAATGTTTATTTGTTGGTTTGTAGAGAGAGAGGCTTTGCTGGATGTAATATTTACGGCTTCGGGTGGCTTGGACAGGCTGGTTGCTGGCTTTGTAGTTGTTGTTGGTTGTGTAGTCGGTTGTTCGGATGCTTCTGTAGGTTGATTGGTGTGTGTGACGTGTGTAGTAAATTTTGGTGACAGTTTTGAGGTCAACTTTTTGGTGGGTTTTAATCGTTGTCAGCTCCTCTACCAAAAGCTGGGCATGATTTGTCCAGGGGGCTGTGCTTGTTATTGTTTGTTATGTCATGTTTGCAATTGATGCAGAATTTCTCATTAGAGCCGGTTTCATTTTCGGCAGTGTGGTTTTCGGCAGAGCAGTTGTTGTATGATTTGGGAGATTTACAGGTGGTTGTGGGGTGTCCAAGTCTAAGGCAGTTGCGGCATCTAAGTGGGAGAGGAATGTAGGGGCGTACGTTTACTCGTTCATAACCAATCATGATTGTCTCTGGAAGTGTAAGCGATGCGAAAGAAATGGAATTGTGAATTGTGTGTGTGAATTGTTTTCCACTTTCATTATTTTTCGTATTTCTGTGACGTTTTGGGGCATAAGCTCTTTTATGATTATTTCTTCGTCAATGTTGCGTAACTTATTGGAGTAAATTACTCCCTTGGAGTAGTTCAGCATTTTGTGTTCGCTAACTGACACAGGAATATCGTTGAAGATGGAAAGCTTTAGTAGTTTTCGGGCTTGTAGTGTGTTCTTCGTTTTAATAAGCAGAGCTCCTATTCTTGTTTTCTTGCATGTTTCCACTTCTCCGTTGTATGTATAGTCTATTATTTTTTTTATTAGGAATGGTTATACATTATTGAATGTTTTATTGTCTGTTCTGATTATGTTGATGAATTTGGGTTCACTGGCGATTGATTTAAAGAGTCTATTTATATCAGGAGGCATTTTTATTGATGTTGTCGGGCAGCTGCCCTACAGTAACTTTATTTTGTAACTGTTGTGTTGTCTTTTTATACCCTGTTCCCATTGAAAATGGGAAAAGGAGGATCATGAAGTTGTGCGAATGTATGTAAGAGGGAGAAGGACAATTTTCCGACCCCATAAAGTATATATATTCTTGATCAGCATGAACAGCCGAGTCGATATAGCCATGTCCGTCTGTCCGTCCGTCCGTCCGTCTGTCTGTCTGAATGAACGCGTCGATCTCAGAGACTATAAGAGATAGAGCCACAAATTTATGCTGTACGCAGATCAAGTTTGTTTCAGATTTGTAAAATTCCACCCCGTCCCCCTTTTATCCCCCAAAAAACCTAGACCTCCTCTAGAAATCCTAGACCTAAATAGCCGTCAGATCCACAATTTTCAAGTAGCCTCGTGGTTTAGTATACATCAAGCTAAGCCCAATGAACAGGGTATTTTGTGGTCGGGAAACTCGACTGCAGCGCCCTTACTTGTTGTTATTGCATTTTTGTTAATTTGCTTTGTGCACTTGTACTCTTGTTTTTACTGATAAGCACTTGATCGCTTTATACACGTCTTTACTTCTCAAAGCTAATAATGCTACTGACGTCAGCATTGTTCTCTATACGTGATTGAAATAGGGCAAAAACAGGATTATTTGCGACTTTTGAGACCATTTTTCCCAAAAACTCTACGTGATGTGTACTTTTGGAGGCCAGATTCGTGTTCAGCGATAAAAATTCTATAAGAATATCCTTGTCTGATCTTTGAATCAGAAAAATGGTTTATTTTTGTCGACCTGTGTTATTAAAGGCACTTGAGCCCAGTCAAGTGCCAGCTGATATTTATTTATTTATTTCCCTTCCATAAAATTTTGTTTGTGAAATTTCCCCTTCATTAAAATTATGCTTGGGATATTTCCCTTCCATTAAATTTTTAATTGAGATTTTCCACACCAGCCATTTTGTAATTGGAAAATTTCTCTACCATTCAATATTCAACTGGGGCATTTCACAACCATACAATATTAAATAGGGATGTTCTACTTCAATGAAATTTTTAATTGGGATTTTTCACACCAGCCAATAAGTAATTGAGAAATTTTTATAAAAACAAAATCAACATTGTACAAATTATTTTCAGTACGGTGAAGTCTTGTATTTTTTTCTGGTTTGATTTATAGTTCGTATTGAATAACTTGATACCCTTGCAGAGGGTATATTAAAATTGTCCATATGCTTGAAACGCATTGAATGAAGCATCTCCGACACATAAGCGATTTACTCCGTCAGTTCAAAGGCAATCTTCATGAAACTTTCCACGAAGTCTTGTAGTACAAAAACGCTGTACACTTATTAAAATTTTTGGCAGAGAACAATGTAGTAAAAGATACCTATAAATTGCTATAAAAACAATTATGAATGCGGCTAAGGAACATTGATTCATTTAATATTTAGTAATTAAATTTTTATTAGCATTTTTGTATTCAAAAGAAAAATTACACAACCCAACAGTGTTTTTGGTGCAGGTCTATTTATATTTTCTATCTATTTTTCTAATATAGATTGCAATGAACGAAACTGCATCATTGGTTTTGCTCTATCAGCTCTTGTTTTCAAAATATAACAGAAAAACGATTTTGACGAATTTTTGGCACTCTAGGAATTCTGGAGGCCACACTAGGTATAAATGTCTAGATTTATGAGCTATATGCAATATGGGACTGAGAATTTTTTCAGAGCCCATCTAATTACATAGCTCAGAGAAAAAAATGATTTTATCTGGGGCTCAATGTTATATTTTTTCAAATCAATAAAAAGCCGATATTATAAAGTTGAAATTGACCTGTTCGAAAATGTAAAATGATATTTTCGAGAATGTAAAATCTATATTAATAAGATTACATTGATATTTAATAATGTCATTATGATACAATACATAAAAAATATATTGAATATAGAACTTCACTCTGTGCTTTTAGTACTATTAATAATTTTAGAGAATCAGAAAAACACAAATATATTATTTTTATTATTTAATTTACCTTACCTCCTTGACTGGGGATCGAACTCTGGACCTCTCGATCTTAACACGAATGGAATGGCGTCTTATCGGACTGCACCATCGGACACGTGTGTGGCGACACGCCGCAGAGCCTAGTTAAATAATTCGTTACGTTTCCTAAAATTTCGAAATGAAACACCATTTGTCTCTTTCCAACTTCAAATTTTCTATACGTCCCTTTCACTTTATGGTCAAATTGAAATGTTTTATTTTCGAAGTTATATGAAAACAAAGATTTGTGCCAAAATATCAAATTAACCAGCCAAGATTAAATTGATATTGATATTTTTATACTCTGTACCGTAGGTACACAGAGTATTATAAGTTTGTGCAAAAGTATGTAACAGCCAGAAGGAAGCATTTCCGACCCCATAAAGTTAATATATTCTTGATCAGCATCAACAGCCGAGTCGATATAGCTATGTCCGTCTGTCAGTCTGTCCGTCTGTCAGTCCGTATGAACGCACAGATCTAAGAGATGGTATAAGATAGGGGTTTAACATGTATGGGACATATGCTTCTTATGTCTGCAGGCAGATCAAGTTTTTTTTTCAATTTTTGGACACGCCCCCTTCCGCCCCCGCAATTTAGAAAAAACGTCATATCTCCCACAGTTTTTAAGATAGATGGGTCGTTTTTTTTGGACATATTTAGTAATCAAGATAACTTATCGATCCTCTAAAGGAATGGTGAAGATCGGATGAACCGTTGTCGAGATATGACCAGAGACTGTTCGCTGCTGCAGCGCTGCTTTCAGCTGCATCAAAACTTATGCTGAGCATATAATTTCGTTGGTACAGAGTATGTTATAGTCGGGCTTGACCGACTTTCTTTCTTGTTTTTCTCTGTGTGCACAAAATTCTCAAAGCACATTCTCAGAGCGAGTACGGAGACATCACAAATTTGCACTGAGAATGAGCATGACCTGTCAACTCGTTTTTTGGCCAAACAGCTGATAAATTCTCGCTGGGGGTCAGTAAAATTATCAAACATGTTTGATAATTGTCAGAGGTACCTACGAAAAAAAAAATGCAAGCAAAAAAACACATAAAATCAATTGGAGAACTCTACGGAGGACGAACAACTCATTTTATTATATAACTAACAAAAAGCATTTTGATGCAATTTGCTCAACCCATAAATGCTCCTCTTCCTCCAGCACCATTCAAAATGACCCCATAAAAACAACCAATAATAACATATATGTCGGGGAAATATTATTTTCCCCAGTCAGGACGACATCTTCTTGCATGTTATCAGCCATCGTTTTGTATTAATTTGGCCGGATGTTTCTATTCTTCCTGGATTAGCGCAGCGAGTCTCCGCAGCCGTGTTGCTAGCTTCCTGTTCGGTAATCAAAGAGAACGTCTGTCCACACGTCAACTGTCATTAGACCGTTCGTTCCTTTTCCAACACTAGCAATGCATACGGAGCCACACTCGACTCCAGTTCATACACCTAGAGTCCCACTAAACCAGGGCTGATACAAAGAACAGCCAACCTCACAATCACCCAGTTCAGGGACATGTCAAACCTAGTACCGCATATTACATTCTCCGACACGGCCATTCTGACATTCACACGTCCTCGTGTACACAGAAAGCTCATTTCTTTGACTGATTTCCTTTATTATAATTTTAATTCAACTTCTTAGATCATAAACACAATCTCTGGTTTCACATCCTCTTTATAAATTATTTCAAACAAAATATTTATCCGTCTTGGATTAGATCGACCAAATTACATTGCGTTACTTAAACTGTCTTATATCAACTCTTAAATCAAGGTACACAACCATGATATCAAATTCAATCTTCTTTTGAAGATGCCCCGCACGCCATGTTAATTGAAGGTTTGCACTTGTGCTTGCATTTGAAATTTCTTCACGGAACTTATATCAAACATATTGCTCGAACTTTGTCATACTCAATGACCACACAACTACTTCTCGTCCATCACCGTACACAACAGCTTCACGATCAACCTCGTCCATCGCCGTACACAACAGCTTCACGATCAACCTCGTCCATCGCCATACACAACAGCTTCACGATCGACCTCGTCCATCACCATACACCATGGCTTCACGATCAACCTCGTCCATCACCATATACCATGGCTTCACGATTATCCTCGTCTGATTCATCTATCTCATTCGACAAACTTAAGTCTTCTCTGTCAATATCCAGCTCTTTTGGCATCTCAACATCTGGCATCTTACGCAAACTTTCATGTGGATACTTATAATGTCTATTATTTTTCGTGGACTTTAACATGTATCGGTCTCCGTCTAAAACCTCTGTAACCAAAAACGGGCCTCTAAATTTTGGATCTAGTTTTGTTTGCTGTCTTTCGCTGTTTTTTAGCAATACATAGTCGCCCACATTGAATCTAATTACCTTAGCTTTATTTTCATCAAATCGTTTTTTTTTCGTACACGCCGGCATTTTGCATGTTTTTAGCTGCTTGCTCTCTCAATACTGACCGATCAATTTCGGTTTCTTCATTGCTAATAGGGGTCAACCCCAACGGACGAGCCACTTTACCAATTAAAAGTTCTAATGGGCTTGCTTTGGTAACCCGATTAAACGTACAATTAAGTGCCAACTGCACCTCCCCCAATGCATCCTGCCAGGATCTAGAGCTTGTTTCAACAGCAGTCAACAGATTCTTAAGTGTACTCATTACCCTCTCAACCTGACCATTAGCTCTACTAGCACCGGTACCAATCAGATGCAATTGTATCTTTTGCGACGAACAAAATTCCGCAAACTTTGTACCTGTAAAGCTTCTTCCTTGATCCGCAATCAATCGAGTTGGCACTCCAAACATGGAAATCGAAGATTTTAGTGCATTGATACCGGTGTTAGAATCAAGCGAAAAGGTGTGATACAAGTAAACGTATTTAGTGAAGGCGTCAATTTGTACGATTATATACTCCTTGCGGTCACTTTTACCGCTTAGCTTGCCAGATATGTCAACATGAATTGTATGCCAGGGAACACTAATTTTCGGAATTGAGTGTAGCTCAACTTGTGTTTTACCAGATGTAGATTTCGACACTCTGCAAGTGATGCAGTTCTCAACAAATCTACGAACGTATTTTGCCATGCCAGTAAACCAGTAGTGATCATATACCTTATCTAACGTTTTTTCCCACCCCAAATGCATGATAGACTCATGCACTTGGTTTATTACAGACCAGCGGAAGGATCGAGGAACAACCGGCAAACAACGTGTTTTAGAGTGTCTTTGAATTTTTCTGTATAAAACATTCGATCTCAGTTCATATGTTGCAACCAAAGCCAATGGCAAATCATCATTTGTCAGTTTTGTAATTATTTCTGTAATTTCCGGATCTCTTTGTTGTTCCACGTGTAACCAATTTTCGGATATTTCTGTCAAGTCAATTCGCTTCTCTTGCACCTTATTTTGAACCAATTGTTGACGAATTGGGTTTCTTGACAAAAAATCTACATGTGCCATTCGCTTTCCTTCTCTGTATTGTATTTCAAAATCAAACGTTTGAAGAAACTCCCACCAACGGTAAACTCTAGGTGACAGCTCGATTTTAGTTCGCGACGACTTTAGGGAATTACAATCAGTGAATATAACGAATTTTCTTCCGTGAAGGTAATGACGAAAATGTTTTACGGCATTTACAACTGCCAAGGTTTCTAATTCATATGAAGTGTACCTTGACTTACAAGAACTGGTCGTTTTGCTATAATATTCGATGACATGGGGTTTGTTGTCTATTCTGTGCAACAGAATGGCTCCATAACCGATAGAGCTGGCGTCAGTATGCAACTCAATTGAATACTGGGGGTCAAAAATGGTCAACACCGGTTTGTTTGTAAGTATGTGGATAATTTTCTTACGAACCTCTTCATGTTCTGCTTTCCATTCGAAACTATTTTTCTCCGATGTAAGAAAATACAAAGGCTTCATCATCTGTGAAAAGCCCGAAACGAACTGACGGAAATATGATGCTAACCCAATAAACTGACGTAAAGTCGCAACTGATTTCGGAGGTGGCAACGCAACCAACGACTCAATTTTGTTTGCATTAGGTCGTATTTCTCCCGCCTGTACCTCGTAGCCAAGATATCGCACAGTAGTCCTCAAGAAAAAGCATTTTGAAATGTTAAAAGAAAATCCAGCATTTACTAACACTTCTAACACGAGTTGCAACCTGTCAAATGCTTCTTCTTTAGTCGACGCAACAATCAATATGTCGTCCATATAAACGATTACAAATGAATGTGCGAGATTACCCAATGCTTTCATTACAGCTCTTTGGAACACTGACGGTGCGTTCTTCAAACCGAACGGCATTGACAGAAACTCATACTGCCCATCAGGGGTAACGAAGGCAGTATATTCAATTGATTCTGGGTGCATTGGGATCTGGTAGTATCCACTAGCCATGTCCAGAGAGGTAAAATATTTCGCACCACGCAACCTAGCAATTTGGTCCGATATCAAAGGCAACGGAAACTTATCGGCCACTGTATTGCCATTTAATTCTCGATAATCGACACAAAGCCTTGCAGACCCATTCTTTTTCTTTACTATCAACGCCGGGCTAGCAAACGGTGAGCTACTTGGTCTAATGACTTTAGATTCTATTAGTTCATTGATCTTAGCACGTACTATCTCTCTCTCACTTGGGCTAAATCTATACGGTCGTCTCTGTACAGTTTTAGTCGGTTCAAGCAGTCGAATACACATTTCACCAGTACCCACACGAGTTTGCGGAGTGCCTTCAATGAAAGACGTTGAGTACTTCTTCAACAATGATATTAATTTTACTCTTTCATCAGCAACAACTTCTGTTTCTAAATTATCGAAATTAGCTGGCTCCGGTAAGTTACATGCGTTAACAATTTTTGATCGTACAATTTTAAAGCCATCATAAGAAATTTCTGCAGTAAACCCTTGAGCTAATACTTCTCTACCGATAACGACATTATTTTTCATGCAATCATCCGGAACTACGTGGAACAAGATTTCTAAACAATTGCCATCAATAATGGCGTTACTTTCAATTTGAACTGTACTGTAAATATTGGCATTACCTATACCTTTTAAGGAAATTACATTATTTGTTCTCTTACCAACTAACTTATTGGAAATACTTTCTTTAGCCAATGAGCACTCTGCTCCAGAGTCGAATAAGATTGGAAACTTCTCACCTTGTATCATCATAAAAGACTTAGGTTCGTCCACGACGCATAGTTCTACCCTCTTTTCTGACCTGGATCCTGTTCCTCCCGTCGACACGTTTTTGGGGCAGTTAGGGGCGATGTGGCCCGGCTCACGACAACGGTAACATGTCACTTTCGGCTTTCCTTGCGACAGATGTTGGTCATGTTTTCCTTGATGAAAAGGCTCTCCGGAACGACGTTCTCCTCCAGCTGGTGAACTTTTGTACCCTTTTCCGGCTCTGCAGTCCACCTTTTTATGGCCCAGTTTGCCACAAAGATAGCACTTGACCTCCATTGCTTTGGCACGCTTGATTTCCGGTTCCCAATTTGGTGTATTGCTTTGGCTTTTCAGTAAGTTTAAAACTTGTAGTTCCGATTGCAAGTCACGTCTATTCTTTATGTTCGACGTGTATGCAGTTCTCTGCAAACGTCGATCGAAATTTGCCATGTGTCCTAGCACAAACGCCACGGCAATTTGCTCGTGATCCATGTTACGCATTTTTGTGCATAGCGACGTCACAATACGGCTGGCATATGCAGACAAGCCTTCACCGTTATTTGGACGGCTACTGAGCAATCGCAAGAATGTTGCTGCTGGCGTCTCAGGTGTCTCGTATCGCTGCTCGAATAACTGCCGAAACTCCTGCCATGTTATTCCGGGATAACATATCTGCGACAGCCATTGTGATGCGCTTCCTTCCAACGATTTGCTCAATGCCATTATGAGCGCACTGCCGCTTAGTTGTTTTTCGTCGAAAATAAGCTCCACCGTAGCACACCACTGAGTAGCATCGCCTCCAGAAATGTCCGGATTATACTTCGGCAGTGTAAGAACGCCTTGTTGCTGTGGCTCGCTTGCCGATGCCCTTAAACTTTTCGCCAGCTCCAGAAAATTTCGATTTTGCTGGTCAAACAACACATAAAACTGCTCCGAAAAGGTTGTTGGACGAGAGCTGTATCCCACTTCTGATGTCGGGGAAATATTATTTTCCCCAGTCAGGCCGACATCTTCTTGCATGTTATCAGCCATCGTTTTGTATTAATTTGTCCGGATGTTTCTATTCTTCCTGGATTAGCGCAGCGAGTCTCCGCAGCCGTGTTGCTAGCTTCCTGTTCGGTAATCAAAGAGAACGTCTGTCCACACGTCAACTGTCATTAGACCGTTCGTTCCTTTTCCAACACTAGCAATGCATACGGAGCCACACTCGACTCCAGTTCATACACCTAGAGTCCCACTAAACCAGGGCTGATACAAAGAACAGCCAACCTCACAATCACCCAGTTCAGGGACATGTCAAACCTAGTACCGCATATTACATTCTCCGACATATATATTAAATACAGCGTTCACTCACTCAACTTTCCCAGAAATGTGGAAAATTACAAAAATTGTACCCGTTCCTAAATCAAAAAATGAGTACCGTCCTATCGCTATTGTTCCCTACTTATCAAAGGCATTCGAACAACTCATGGCAGATAGATATTATGATATGAAGATATTAGAAAGCAAATGGACAATGGGCAAGTCACTTTTCTCTCTTGATACTGTGAACCATGAGATACTCTGTACAAAATTGGCAAAACTATATTACTTCTCCGACACCTCGCTCAAACTTCTTTGCTCCTATCTCAGTACTCAGTACTGATCAGTTCCCAAAGCTAAAGATTAAGACTAGTGATATTGAGTATGTTGACAATGCTGTCAATCTGGGAATTACATTTAGTTCGACACTTGCGTGGGAAAATCATGTAAATCGGAAGGACGTATGGAATGTTAAGGCATCTTAATCTAACGAAGCAGTGTCTACCCCAACATATTAGACTTTTAGTCGCTAAATCGTACATGTTGCCCTCTCTATTTTATGGAGTAGAAATCTTTGGGAAGTGTGATGCAATTGGCTTTAATAAAATCAATGTCTTATTTAATAGTATTGCTAGGTATATCTATAATATTAAACCACGAAATCATATAACGGACCATGCAAACAAACTTCTTAACCTCAGCTTAAAATCGTATATATCTCTTAGGGCCCTTATAATGCTTCATAAAATTATAGGTACTAAAAATCCCTCTTACTTAAGTTTAATGCTAAGCTTCAGTGCATCAGTAAGGACACATAACATTTTATGTATAAGAACTAAGCTAGCCAGCTCTGACACGCAGTATACTATTTATGCCATTCGTCTTTGGAACCAGCTACCACATAATTTAAAAGCAGTTACTAGCGCATCCAAATTTAAGAAAAACCTCACTAATCACCTACACACCACTTGAAAGAAATTCTCATTTAATTTAATACATGTGATTTCAATTAAACTCTTTTGATTTTCTATTTTTTTTCTTTTTTTTTAACTTTAACATTTAAATGTATTAACTTAATTTAAAATGTGATCTCTATTCTCTTTAATGTAAAATTATGATTTTAAACTGTTATAACAGTGACTAGCACAGAAACTTATAAGAGTAATTCTTGTCGTGCTAAGAAAATACACCAATAAACAACAAACCACAACCATGGCATTCCCCAAAGCCTCCGCATTCATCAAAGAGTCTTCCAGTTTTTTTATAAACAAACAACAGCTGACCAAGCTGACCGTTTCAGATTTAGTGACAATTTGTTGTTTTCTGGTCACACTTCAGTCTCAGAGGCCGCTCTGAGAATTATGAAACAATTCACGCTGCAAGAAAATTCTCAGCATCTCCGTACCTAGCTTAAGGATTTATGACATTTTTTTGAAAATAAATCATTACTTTTAAGCATCTTAAATGGAATCTCTCTGTCCGACCAGTAAAATTACTTTTTCCAGCCAGATGGTAAACTGTCCCCGTTCCAGTCTCCATCAACCTCATAAAAATTTGTAAGCGGATTAAGTTCCTCGAATCTTTTTTCTCTCTATATGTTAAAAAAAAAAAATTTCAAGCATCGCCGGTTTTGAATTAATATAATATTTGAGCCATTTGACCATATAGCCAAACAGTTGATCTAATATTGTGATTTTACATCGACAAGGCTGCACCTCACAAAGATGGTAATTTTGTCGGCCTGTGTTATTGTTTGCCTTTAACAAAACCAGCATATAAAAATGTTCATCAGAGAGAGCTTTTCGATGAGGGGTGTTTACAAATCCTGCGTAGGAAAATAATCGCTCCTCTGGAGCTGACAACGGCAATGGGGTATTATACTTAATGAAAATTGCCCTAATTGTCGGATTTTTAAAAAGGCATATAAGTGTTGTATCTTCATCAGTAAGATTAATTTCAATACAAACTATATTTCAGATTTCGTTTGCATCGCTTAGTCATCGCAAAGTCAGCTATTTTCCAACGAAACCAGGATAAAGTTCAAGACTTCACCGTAATGAAAATAATTTGTAAAAAGTTGCTTTTGTTTTTTATAAAAATTTCTCAATTACGAATTGGCTGGTGTGAAAAATCGGAATTGAAATTTCATTGAAGTGAAATAAGCCCATTGGCTGGTTGTGAAAAGTCCGAATTAAATATTGAATGGTAGAAAAATTTTCCAATTACAAAATTTAAAATTTAATGGAAGGGAAATATCCCAAGCAAAATTCAAATGGAAGGGAAATTTCACAAGCAACATTTTAATGGAAGGGAAATAAATAAATAAATATCAGCTGGCACTTGACTGTGTTCAAGTGCCATTAATAATTGACTTAAAGCTTGATTTTTCAACTAGTTCTTAATTTTAATGAAAAAAATCAATTAAAATTCAATTAATTTGAAAAAATTATTGAGCCAAAATATAAACAAATTTCAGCACGATTTAATAGTAACTGAAGCAAATAACTAATTTAAATCAAATAATTGATTAGTACTTAATTATGTAGCTATACTCAAAAAAAAAAAAGCAGTCAAAATCGCCCTAAAATTTAGAAATTCGCCCTTAAAAAGGAATCAAAGGCGATTCGCCATATATTTTAGAAAAATTATTTCTAAAAATAAGACAAAGACTTTCTTAAATTAAGAAAATGTTTACTATAAGCTAGAAAATATTTTCTTAATTGTAGAAAAGCATTTCTAAATTTTTGAAAAAATCCTTCTAGATTTTAGTAAAAAAACACTTTCAACTATTATAGTCAGGAAAGGGAGACTGGAGGGGACTGGAGACAGAAGAGGAAGGAGACTCCCATACTGAGAAGCGTGTAAACCCCTTATATATTATTTTTATAGGATATTTTCTTTATGTTGGTTCACTACTAGTAATCATTATTTTAGTTATTAACTTTACCTTGCCTGGGACTCGAACTCGGGACCTCGGGGAAACTGCAACCCGAAAGGCGTCTTATCGCACTCGACTGCTAAGCTAGCGAGTGGGGACAGTAAATAACGCAGTCAAATGCTAAGCACTCAGCTGCCTCTTTTATATTCCGAAAGCAGTGAATTCGAACTTGAGAATTACATGCGGTGTCTTTTTATATTTTTCTAAATTTAAGGGCGGTTTTCTAGACTATTTTTCTATATTTTAGGGCGATTTTCTCAGCATGCCGAATATTAGTTGCCCCTTTTATATTCCGAATGCACGGAATTGGTACTTGGGAATTACAAGGGGTGTCTCTTTAATATTTTTCTATTCTTTAGGGCGATTTTCTAGACTTTGCTGTCTATATTTTAGGGCGAATTTCTAAATGGCTTGTCCAAATTTAAGAAATGTGCTTTTTAAAATTTAGGGCGTTTTTCTAAATTCGCTCTATTTGCAATGTATTTTTTTCTAAATTCAAGGGCGAATTCGCCCTTAATTTAAGAAAGTATTTAGGAAAATTTTTTAGAAAAATTACCCTAAATTTAAGAAAAAATAAATCGAATTTCTAAATTTAAGAAATTATTTTCTAAAAACGCTATTTTAGGGTCGTTTTTTCTAAGTTTAAGAAAAAACTGTCTAAAAACAAGAAAGAAAAATTGTTTAGGATGAACTTCTAAAAACTAGAAAATAAATTTTTTGAGTGTATGATAATTTTAATGGAAAAAAATTTTAATCTAGCCTAGCTTATGATATTTGAAGTAAAGCAATCTGTCCGTTTATTTAATTCTTGCTGAGAGAGGGATAGATCTGATTTGGAGATTTGTTATTTTTAATTGCCTCCTACTTTTGTAATGTTGTTATTTGTTTTTTGACCGGTGGACGGAAAAGAATGCATTCTCATTTGTTGTATTTATTTTAGGTGCTAGTCTTGAGCATAGTCTTCAATTGTATGGAATTTCTCTTCTAGATGTCAGTTTATTATACCCTGATCCCATTGAAAATGGGAAAAGGGGGATCATGAAGTTGTGCGAATGTATGTAACAGGGAGAAGGAAAATTTTCCGACCCCATAGAGTATATATATTCTTGATCAGCATGAACAGCCGAGTCGATATAGCCATGTCCGTCTGCCCGTACGTCCGTCTGTCCGTCTGTCTGTCTGTATGAACGCGTCGATCTCAGAGACTATAAGAGATAGAGCCACAAATTTTTTTTGCACGAAGGTAGATTTATGCTGTACGCAGATCAAGTTTTTTTCAGATTTGTAAAATTCCACCCCGTCCCCCTTTTATCCCCAAAAAACCTAGACCTCCTCTAGAAATCCTAGACCTAAATAGCCGTCAGATCCACAATTTTCAAGTTAGAGCCTCGTGGTTTAGCTAGGCCCAATATCTATCTATTCTGAAAAGTACAATCAGATCGGACAAAAAACACCGGAGTTATAAGCGAAACAGTTGAGCTGATAAGAGCATATCTCTGTTCTAGACCCTGCTTTGGAGGTCGCGTCGTTCGACGGTATGTGTTAGTTTCCAAAAAAAAGGCGGCAATTTCTTAATAAACTTAAGCTCAAGTTATTTCGCTTCTCGTTAGTTCGGTGACTCTCAAGACAATGACGTAAAAAATAGCAAATAGCGCCTTTTACGCTTGCGTATGACGTGTATACTAAAAAATTTGACTGACAAGTTAGACCAAACAATGTTGCCAGATGGGGCGAATTCAAATTACAATTCAGATGTTTACAAAAAAGTAAGGATTTAAATTCAAATTAGTAAATTCGGATTATTAATTGATTTGTCCTCAAACATCCTCCCGGCGTTGAAAGGATCCTGTTTACTTTCAAACTTCTTTGCTTAGACTAGCTACTCGAAGGGAAGGGGTGCAACCTTTTGGATTGGTAAAAACCTTGTGGAACCGTAAAAATCTCTTCTGATTTTTTAGGTCGACAATTCGCACTCTGCCATCTTTGCCTGGAATAGCAGCGACTATGCGACCGAGTGCCCAGTGCTGGGATGGAACGTTATCTTCGTGGACGAGAACCAGTTGGCCCACGATGTTGTTTGGCTGAGGACTGGTCCATTTGGCTGGTTGTTGCAGCGTGTGGATATAATCACGCTGCCAAAGGTTCCAAAATTGCTGCTTCAAGTAGGTGACACCGGTGCCACCGGTTCAGATAGCGAATATTGGATTCGTCATCCTTGTGCAGCTGTTCTTCGGGGCTGCTAGTAACGATGATACGATAAGTAGATGAGCTGTTGATAATGCTTCGCCATCGTTTGAATTATCAGACGCCCCTGCGAGAGGTCTCGAGTTTAAAATGGCTTCGATTTCTGCAAGAGTGGCTTGCAGATCCTCGAAAGTCAAGTTGGCCTCAGAAATGTTCTTCATCAGGAGTGTTTTTGCCGATTTGATTTTGGGGGATAAAAAAAAACTCAAATTCCTTGCAGGCGATGTATGATTGAATCATGCTTATGGCTTCTTCGCTTAGGACATCTCGTTTGGATTCAGATAGTTTTGCGGGGGTGCCAACTAAATTCGTACAGTTGTCGCAGTACAAACGCAATGCCAATCCCCGACGAGAGCTGAACCTTAGGATATATAACAGGAAAGCATTAGTGGAGAGTTCTGTGACTAATTCGATATGAATCGCCTTTATTGAAAAGCAGACAAAAATAGACGCGTATGTCTTGGAAATCTACTCCTGTTATTAGAAATGGGCGTTGGCTTCTGAGACGGTCAGCAGGAAGGTTTCCCATAACTTGGGTCGTTAGTTTCGGTTTGTAATGGAAACAGTGCGTACCCGATCGTACGACATTGCGTATGAGTGCTCTTGAGTTAATGATCCATAGCCTTTGACGTACGAGCGTTATAAGGACCTTGGGTCCTGCATGTAAGTTAGATTTGTGCAAGAACTCCACGTATAGACGGACGAAACGATGAACTCTTGGTATGGCACATGGCTCCATTTCTATTGTGCGCTTTAAACTGCATTTCGTGCATGAATGGCGATAGGCTTTGAAGGCTGTCTTTCAAACGCTGTTGCTTTCTAATTGAAGAGATTTCATCACGATATGTCGTTTTGTAGTATGTGTGCTAATATTCGCCAAAACGTAATGTTTAGATCGGATGCTGATACATGGATTATCTCGTTTGTTGTCAATAAACGATTTGCAGGAAACATATTACCAACTCGAAAAACAATGAAATGATTCGCATAATACGGTGATATGACGATGAGTCTCCGATAATGGAGTCGATGACAGATGAGGGCTTAGTTGATTCCAATTCTCTGTATACTGCCAATGCCTTTGTTCTCACTTCTGTAACGGAAGAGACTGAATATGTCAGTTGTGGCCACTTGGCATATGGACGCTTTAAAAACTTGTCCCCTCAAACCACATGTTGCTCAGGAGGTCACTGGCTGTGCATCCTCTTGACAATATGTCCGCTGGATTGAGTGCGGATGGTACATGTCTCCACTCGATCTCGTTTCCGTGTTGTTGCAACTCCGAAACTCGATTGGCGACAAAGCAGTTTAGTTGTGATGAGTGCATTTTTAGCCACTGTAAGACGATTTTTGAATCTGTCCAAAAATATACCTTGTCGATGTATGGAGCAGTTTTGGTACAGATTTTCTGATATGTTTGATTGAGTAGCAGTGCTGCGCATAATTCGAGTGTCGGCAACTATTGAGCCTTGAGCGGTGCTACCCGAGATTTTGCAATGAGTAGATTTACTTTGATTTCTTCGTTGACGGATGAACGTATTTAAGTGCAGCATCCGTAACCGTGCTCGGAAGCGAATCCCATCGAAACCTCAGATTGGGCGATAATGCTTCATCCAAACCCATCTTCGATTTTGCAGAAATATTTTGCAACGGATCACAATTGGACTGAGGACATTAGGACACAAAGTCCTAATGAATCGAATATCTTCGCAATAGTTGATAGAACTGACCTTCGAGTTGGTTTTTCACATTCATCGAAATTGTATGGAAATATGAATGTATCTTGTAATGGCCGCCATGCCAATCCACAAACTTTTACTGTATCTGGCTCGTCCAGTTGAATTGAAGTATCAGCTGTTGAGTTTACTAGCTCCGCTGAGCTGTTGTCGAATTTGGTTAACACCAATCCTGCATTGTGTAAAAGAGCGGTAAGTTGCGATTTCTTTTCCTGTAGTTCGTGGACTTCATCTGCGCCTGCTAGTAGGTCATCGACGTATAGATCAGCGCGCATTACTGATGCGCCTATTGGATATTCAGCTTCAAACAGATCCGCTAATTAAAATAACCTGCGAATAGGTAAATACGGTGCCGCAGATGTTCCGTACGTGTCGGTATTCAGCTGATAACCTTGTACCCTTTCATTCGGACTGCTTCTCCAGAGAATTAGCTGAAATGGTCGGTCTGATTCATCGACTAGATGAATGTCTCGAGAAATTGCATACTGGTGTAGTCTGAATGTAAGCAACGTTGTAATGAGATCCTCTTGAATTGTAGGACCGGTCATTAATATTTCGTTCAATGATACGCCGTTTGATGACTTAGCGGAGGCGTCGAATACCACTCGTAGTTAATTTGAGACGCTGTGCGGTCTTATCACGCAATGGTGTGGGATGTAATAATGCTGCTGATGATGATCAAAGTTGTTGACGGGTGAAATGTGCCCTTGTTCAATGTATTCGTTCATGAAAGCTCACATAAGCTTCCTTTTATGCCTTTTTTCGATCTCGTCTACGTTCTAGCATCAAAAATCGTTTATACGCCATGTCAATGAAGTTTCCAAGCGTCTGTTCTCCTGGTTTGAATGGAAGTCGGACCTGTGCCAGACCGTCGCTGTTTAAACAAACGGTAGCCTTGAAGTGTTCTTCACAAGCCTGTTCTTCTTCGGAAAATCTCTGTGGTGAAGTCTTATACTCTTCCATTTCCCAAAATTTCTTGATCACCGCGAAATCGAATGACCATTCGAATTCTGAGATTCGCGATTTTACAGTAGTGAATACGTTATATCTGATTTTCTAACTTTCTTCGGATATTACACTGACTGTCTGATCGACACGATGTTTTTTGAGATTTAAGCGCTTGGCGGATTCTTCTGTGATGAGGTTCACCTCAGAATAGGAGTTTAACAATGCGCGAATGGTCTGATATTCGCCGCATTTGTTCTTGATCAGTATGACTGCAGTTGGTATTATCCCCGTTTGGCCGTACGTGCCATAAGGGACATTTTCGATGTTGGCTGCCATACTGATGCATATTGGCTATAAGCGTTTTTGTGATTTGAGTTTGATGATGCTGTTGACGCTGTGGCAAGCTGGGTGTAACGTACAGAACAGTACTCCCATTGAGGTATCCTAGGCCAGTTAAGTTTCGGTTGGATTCTTGTTGTTTTTTGCTGCTAGCAAAACAGCCTGTGGGAGGTTCGTTGAGACCTAACGAAAGCCAAACACTCAATTGACATACATATATTAAAATCAAATAAAGAATCCATTGCCATGTCCACAAGATAAGAGATGGTGAGGACAGAAAAAAACTAAACTCAAGAAAAAAGAAAACCATTGAACGAAACAAGAACTTTTAGGGGAATATTATTGTACAGCTTTGATGTTATGTGCCGTACCGCTTCTGTACCCACCCTTCCATGAGCTTTCAATCGCGAAATCTAGAAAACTCCCAATATATAGTTACTCTCTCATCTTAAACTTCAAGGAAACATAACGAAAATTTCACTCCATATTATATAATAATTTATTCCCAGTCATGATTAACTTAAAAATAATAACAATTTCATCTCATAATCATGTCTCTGATATAGGTTTCATAAATTCTTTTGACATAAGTTCAGTAAATTAATTTAATATGCGTTCAATACATTTCTCAAACTCGCAACAAAATTGGTTTTTACCTAACTAATTGTACACCTATTAGAAAATTTTACTTAAAAAGGAAAAAAAGGGTTCTTTGTGCATTCAGGAGGTGCTCTCGATTTGCACAATCCTAATTTTAATCAAAATACGAAAAAATAATAACAGGCCATTCAAGTTTCTATACGCCGGTGGCTACTTTGATTCCTGCAAATGTTAACTAATACTATTTAATAAAATTAGATTTTTATTTGTTTACTTCATTTCCTGCTTTGGAAAAATAGTCATATTTTTCTTCCATAATCTAAATTTGAAAATTACTTGAAATTATACTAACTCTAATTTGAATTAAAATTTCTTTCACTAACCTCGATTTTTCTTAACTTGTTTATATTAATTTTTCGTTAAATTTTAATTCTCTTCATTTTCATTAAAAACATAATAATTTTCATCTTTACTCTCCTTTTTCTTTGTTTTATGAAACTTGTTTTAAATTCATTTCAAATCTCTTCCATAAATAACATATATGCATTTCAAATAAAGGTACATAAATAGAATATATGTATGCCCAATATAGGGACATAATAAATTATATGTATTTTATAAGTTAGTTTTGCATTTTACTATAATTAATTATTATTAACTTTCATTTTCACTTCTTTATGTACTTTTATTTTTTTACTTGTTTTTAGATTTTGTCCCACTGTGCTTCGATCAGCTGGATGTTCGCCAGTTTATTTGTTCCAAGAAGAACGCACCGTTGTTGGTTGGCTCAAACGAAAAAGCACAGCTGTGTGTTTTATCGCTTTATCTTCTGTTCGTTTTCACTTGAACAACAACAACATACCACTTTTGCACGCGATTACACTTTGTTACAGCGGGGGTGACAAAATCAAAAATCAAGAGAGATTCTAATGATTTGTGTGTGCAAATTTAAGAGCTGAACATTGGAATTTTTTTTTTTTTGACTCACCAATCTGCAGCATACGATGAAGGCCTTCTCGAAGAGCGTTGATGGTTACGACGTATTTTCATAGCTTTTTTTAGGGGGGAATGTTTTAAATGTTCAAGTTCTTTATTTTTTTGCACAACCACATTTTAATATTTTTTTTTCCACTTTTTCTACTTTCTCTTTGCTTCAAAATTTCTCTCTTAAACCTCTCTCTTACTGCACTTTTTACTTCGCTTCAATTTGCTTCTTTTCTTTCTGGAACTTTAATTCGTTTTTATTTAACAATTTGGTTCTTTCAACATTACTTTTGGATTTTGGTAACTTTTAAAAATTTGTTCTGGCCAATTTTACGCCTTTTTGACACACACTCCTGTTGCACTTGAACCTCACATTGGTATATGTATATATGTATGTACATGAACCAAAAAAATATATAACCAAAAAAAAATGAACGAAAAATTGCTTTTCTTGAGGATTTTCACCGATTTTGAGAGGTTTTTCTGAGACGAATATTTGTTGGAGGGTTGCACACTATTTGAATCACTTTTTTTTGCGGTCGTCTTCTGTCGTCGTCTTTGCTTTACCTCCTTTGCATCTGAGATTTGGTGCTCTTAATTGTGACCTGCAGACCAAAAATTTGCCTCTCAAAACATTTGGAGGAAGCACAAAGGCTTTTGCCACACGCTGCACAAAAGAAAAATAGATTTGGTTCTGGGTTTTACCTGAGGCTTATGCCATCCTCAAGGTGTGCGAATGCTTACCAATATGTGGACTTTCTCGGGCAAACTTTAATTCGATGCTTGCCTCTAGATATTTTTGATTTAATCGCTTTTAATAATTTGATAAAAATGCGAATTAGTAAAAATTAAGCGGTCGCCTCTCTCTTAAACCAAACTTTGCAGTAACAAATGCAATGATGGCCTCTTACACAGAGAGGTTAGAAAATGTTTGATTTGAACCGCTTTCGGATAAAGTGACTTCTAGGCAGCGTTTTCAGCAAAGAGACCGAATGCGGCTTTGACCCGACTTATATACCCTGATTGGTCTCCGGAAATTGAGAATTGCCATCTTGAAAGAGCTGTCAATGAATTCGCTCTGCAATGTTGTTAAGAAAATCTGATCGCAGCCTTGCTAAAGTACTCTTAATCGAGTACTTTTTCTGTACTATTGGCGCGACTATTCAAATTTAACATTATTTTCTCTTTACTCTGAATGAAACTAAATGAAGATGTTAAGATTTTTATTTAATGCCAACTCTCAAAGTAAATTTTTATGTAATCAAAAGGAAAAAAGTTTTCCGAAATACATTACATTACATTACATGGGTCGCATCATGAAGACTATGATGTGCTAACTGTGTCAGTTTGCATCTGGAATTTGATTCGCATTCTTTTACTACGTGATTTGGTCGCAAGCAATTGAAGCAAAGATTTGATTGCTTAATAAACTCCCTACGCTGACCAAGGTGAGTTGTTGTAAAGGCATTACAGCTTGATTTGTAGTGTGAAGAACCTTTGCAGTAAATGCATGCTGCATTAGTGGTTACAAATGTTTTTGCTGATGAACTGGTATTAAATCTCTGCTTTGCTGAATTGGACTTGGTATGCCTATGTTCTCTAGATGGGCTTCTAGCACGACCCTTAAGTAATTGGCAACGATGTGTTAGAATGCTGCAGCAACCTTCCCATGTAGGTAGTTTTTCGAAACAGTGTACTGCATTCTACTCTCTGAATCGATTTTTTGAAGCATGATGTTGATTATAATCGCACTCATAATCTCTTCAGCTGAATCAAGGGAAAGAAGTGATGATCTAATCGCTGACGTCGTATCGATGATTTTCTGCAGCTTACAGGATCCTTGCGTAGTAACGTTTGACAAAGAGAATAAGCTTGATATGTAATCCTGAAAGATTAAAACATCATTATCGTAACGCTGTTTTAATCGTTCAAGGGCTTTAGGATAGTTTTCCTCGGTCACTTGAGAGGACTGAATAACTTCAAGAGCGGGACCTGACAAGCAATAAAGTAGGTAATTGAATTTGTCGATTATTGGAATGTCGATGTCTTCTTCCACCATGTTTGTCAAGGCACTAATGAATCGTTTGTAGTCTGCATACTTGCCATTGAAAGAAGGCAACTTGAGATTCCGTAGACGGTTATGGTGTGTTGTTGATGTGTTTGCAGTACTATTCAGAAAGCTATCTCCGTGAATGTGACCACAGCGTTTTTGAGATATGGATTCTGCGATTTTCGATCTTGTAGTGAGAAAAGAAGATTGCTCCTTTCTGTATCTGATCTATTTAGCAATTTGATTTGACTTTGAGTATCAGACAGCTGTTGGAAATGTGATTCTACTATTTGAAGATAGCATTCCAACGATGCGATGCTGAGGCTGCTACTATCTCGTTCGGTTTTAACCTTTAGATGATATATTTTTCTGCATATAGTGGTTCTTTGAAGATGCAAGGCTAATAATTTCGGGTCTTTCATGTCTACGGATTGGATATGATCACCGGGATCAGTCATTTGGTTCCAATGTGATCAACTTTGAATGTGAAGTTAAATCCAATGTGCCAACGTGTATGGCCTTATTGCTCAAGTGTATGTGATTGGTATGCTACAGCAAATCAACTGGCGATTACGTAGGCAGATAACAACAACAACGCGTGATTATCCCTAAAACCAGCTTTAACGGACAGTTAAAATATACCAAATGCGAAACAACTATAATGTATTTCGCTTTCTTGATGTACATATGTGTGTGAATTTATGAATTCGTCAACTCACTGCGATGTTCCACTGTTTCCAATGTGTGTGTGTATAGGTCTACCGCTTCGCTCGCGGTGGAAGCGCAGCACTTAATGTATGGAGTTGCGGGGGGTCGAAGAGGATTCTCGTGCTCCTCTGACCTGGAAGCCTCGTGCTTCGGAGTATAGTCTTTCCAGACGCTTCGTTTGTCTGGGTTAGATAACGACGTTCGCACGTAGTAGCTGGCCAAGCTGTACACAGAAAAAAAAATGGCGAGATAAAATCAAGCTCAAAAAGATTGATTTGATCTCGACCTTCGGATTGAAATTTCAAGCTCGAGTCGTACTAGATCGATCTTGATACAAGCTCGAAAGGCTTGAAACAATCCTGAAAAGCTTGAATCAATCCGAAAAGGCTAATGTCAATCTCGAATCCGTACTTTAAACTCAAATAATCCTGACTCGCCCCATGCTGATTTCCAGATCAAATCAAGAACGAATTTCGAGCGAAAGTCAATCTCGGTCATGTTTGAAGCAATCCTGTTTTGGATTGAGTGTAGTTCAAATATCGAGGTCAATTTAATCTTAGGCAAACTTGCCCCAAGCTGATTTCCAGATCAAATCAAGAATGCATTTCGAGCGTAAGTCAATCTCGGTCATGTTGAAGCAATCCTATTTTAGATTGAGTGTAGTTCGAATATCGAGGTCAATTTAATCTTACCCAAGCCGATTTCCAGATCAAATCAAGTACGAATTTCGAGCGTAAGTCAATCTGGGTCATATTTGAAGCAATCGTTTTTCGGATTGAGTGAAGTTCGTTTATCGAGCTCAATTCAATCTCGATCAAACTTGCACCAAGCCGTTTTCAAGATAAAATCAAGTACGAATTTCGAGCTTAAGTCAATATCGGGCCTTCTTGATTTGATCCTACTAAGGGATAAAGTCGAGTTCGGATAACAAGCTTAAATCAATCCCATGTGGGATAATGTCGGGATAAAGAAAAGAATTCCGGGATTGAAAAATCCGAGATCAAGTCAATCCTGTTCGTACATGGAATGAGAAAATCCGGGATTGACCGACTTCTAACATCGTTTGGAATTGATTTAATCCCGGATATCTCGGATGTTCCAGAGCCTGCTCTGGAGGTCCCGTCGTTCGACGATATGTGTTAGTTTCCAAAAATAAGCCGGCAATTTCGCATAAGCGTAAGCTCAATTTATTTTGCTTCTCGTTAGTTCGGTGACTCTCAAGACAATGACGTAAAAAATAGCAAATTGCGCCTTTTACGCTTGCGTATGACGTGTATAATAAATAATTTGACTGACAAGTTATACCAAACAATGTTGCCAGATGGGGCGAATTCAAATTACAATTCAGATGTTTACAAAAACGTAAGGAATAAAATTCAAATTAGTAAATTCGGATTATTAATTGATTTGTCCTCCGACAATCTCTCTACAAATATAAGAGTTTGTCCTGACTAATTCACTGAGGAAAAGCCGGAAAAGCGTCGGAAAAGTTTGTACGGGGAAAATTTTATTTTTCATCCGATTGACTTGAAACTCGGTTTGTATGCAAAGTGTGCGAAACAAATGGACACTTGTTTTCCCGATTTCGGAAAATCCGCCCACTTCGCCCAAAATTCGATATGCCAAAATTCATTTTTCATCCGATTGACTTAATATTATTCTTAAAAGGATAGAGAGTAAAAGAAATTTAGATGTCATTTTCCGATGGTGGAAAATTGTAAGTGAAATAAAACTAGACGTTATTTTCCGATGTTTGAAAATTCGAAAGTAGGGTCTTAAAATTCCTGGAAAAGCGTCAGAAAAGCTTGTAAGGGAAATGTTGTTTTTCTTCCGATTGCACAGTTGTCGCTCCCATACGACAAAAATAAAAACTAATAATACAATTTTACACTTTGAAGCATGTCGATCATTTCATAAATAAATTGTCTTCTTGAAACAAACGGTTTGACCACGAGCTACGCAATTCAGTGCGTTGTGTTTTGCTTGAAAATGTCGCCAATATTTACAAGTAGAAACATTTAAAAAAAAGTTCCAATACCTGTTTAATAATATAGATATTATTCGAGCAGGTATTAACTATGATTTGAATTATATAACACTTTGTATATTGTGGTAAATAGTCTAAAGCAAAACAAAATCATAATTGACCTTTTTTCTGTATTTTTCGTTTACTGTTTGTACTTTCCCTTAAGCTTTTAGTTGTGATGCCGATCGATTCCGATGGTCATATTATTTTTTTATTAATTGTTAGTAAAATAAGAATAAAATACAAAAATAATCAGCTGCCGGGAGCAGCCAGAATTTGTGTTTTGTGCTTTCCATGTTAAGTGATCTGTTATGCGCTTGTTATTGTTATATGTGTAGTAAATGTCAAATTGTTTTTTTTTTTTATTTATTAATGCTAATTTTTGTTTATTCGAATAGATAACAGGCAATCATTTTGAATGTACCATTTCGTACAAATTCATTTTTCAAAAGTGGTGCTCTCTAAATGTCACTAATGTTGAAAGAGGTCGGCATGTTGTTGATTCGATACAGCTGGAACTGGGAAAAGAAGGCTACATTGCAGATCTAGAAACGTTACAGAAATGTTCCTTTGGCGTTTGCAAAAATAGAGTAGACAGACCAAAGTTTGGCGGTAGTGGTACATCAAATGATGGAAACACAGCTCGTAAATTTTTTAAACATCCTAGACTGGCTGCCAAAATTACCGGTCTTGATGAAAACTTAATTGACAGATGCGCCACCGTTTTGCAGGCTTTAAATTCTGGCTACAAAATAAATGTAGACAAATTTAGATATTATGCGTTGGAGAAAGCAAGGGGTTTCAGCTTCGGTGCATAAAATGTTAATACACGGTCCTGAGGTTATTAATAGTGCGTTAGTATCGATTGGAGAGCTCTCTGAGGATGCTGCAGAGACTAAAAATAAAGATATTAAAAAATACAGATTTCAGCATACTAGAAAAATTTCGCGATCCGCAACTAACACAGACCTTATAAATAGATTACTAATAAGTTCAGACCCGCTCATAAGTGAATTAAGAAAATTACCATGCAAAAAAAAGGCTTTATTAAAGAGTAAGTTTCTGAATTATTTGAAGATTAATTAATTATTTTGTGTTATAAAATGCATTTAAAAATTTTCTTTATAATTTTTGTTTTTGTTAATAAATTTTCTGTTCACAAGTATTTTAAGAAATGGTATACTCGAATTTTATTTAAAATACATATAAAGGGTGATTTTTTAAGAGCTATAGGAAAGTTAAAAAAAAAAACACATAAAATTCAGAAAAATGCATGAAATCTTTATTTGAATCGATAGTACGGTCCATATAATTTAATGTTTGAATAAATGCTTCAATGTTGTCTTTCAATGCGTCAATTGAAGCGGGCTTGTCTGTATAGACATGAGCTTTACCATAGCCCCACAAAAAAAATTCTGAAGGCGTTAAATCGCACTCATCCAGGCGGCCAATTGACCGGTCCCGAACGTGAAATAAAATGTTCACCGAACTCGCCTCTCAATAAGTCCATTTTTGCGCGTGCTTTGTGGAATGTGGCACCGTCTCGTTGAAAAAAAGTAGGATATCATCTCACGGTAGCGCTCATCATTCACAGTTACGTTACGATTCGCATCATTTTTGAAGAAGTACAGTCCAATCATGATGCAACAATAAAGATGAGGCGAAGCCAGTGTGATGCGTACTTTTGATAAAGCTACGAGTAAGGTTGGGAGAGAGAGTGGGAGAGCGTGTGGGAGAGCGAGAGTGAGTGGCGCACATGGACGCACTTTATGTATGCGGGTGTGTCTGTGTGTGTGAACAACAAAGGTGATCGCTCAATCGATTGTCAGAATAAAAATACACTTAAGGAAACAATCCAATACTAGTGTTAATATTAATTAAAAGAATTTAAACATTAGTAATGTTTAAAAAAAAAATAATTTGTATTTATTAGCTTCGTACTATCATTGGGATATTGGCAGTGCTAAATTATGTACAAAAAGATAGACAAGAAAAATGTATTCACTTTTTGTTGCATCATGATCATGGCCTTGGCCACAACAACACACAGCGTACACAGCTAAGTATGTATTAATTTTTTGCTACAGCTCAAAAAAACCACCCCCAAATACATAAACAAAACAAACAAAAAACGACATCAGCGAACAACCTTACGCTTCAAGATTTCGCACAGCACTGAACGTGGAGGTACGTTGCAGAGAACTCACACTGGCTTCGCCTCACCTTTATTGTTGCATCATGGGTCCAATGATGCCACCAGCCCATAAACCGCACCAAACTGCGACTTGTTCTGGATGCATTGGTAGCTCTTGCAATGATTCTGGCTGATATTCACTCCAAAATCGACAATATAGCCGAATGGCCGCTTCAGTGGGTCAATTAAACTGACCATAAAATGGAAGAAGCGCGCGATGAACTTTCTTAACAGAGCACGCGTTTTGTAAGACGATTCATAGTTAAATTATAGACCAAACTGAAAATGTTTGACAGTGAAACAAAACACGAAACGTGCGTGAGCTGTTTAAACCAGTGTTGCCAAAAAGATAATATATCCACTTAATTATTCACGAAGATTGACCCACTGTAAATTAAAGCGTGGGATAAGCCGCTGCATGCAGAAAGTCCGGCATAAACAAAAAACCCATCATAAACAAAAATCAGAACAAAGAACGCAACCTAGTTGCAGGCTGATGTAAACATAAGATCAATTGCGAAATTAAACTGACCAATCAGAAGATGCCAGCGAGCCTGCATCTAAATAACTTACCATTCCTTTGTCTTTGCCTTTGTCTTATGAAATTGTCACGTAGGCCAAAGCGTCTCAAACCCTTTATATAGTGCATATGTAACAAATTGTACTTCAGTCTTAAGATCACTAACACCCACTTCACATCAAAGTCTTAATAAAGTATTAAAACCTCAAGTTTTAATTTTTATACCCGTTACTCGTAGAGTAAAAAGGGTATGCTAAAGTCGTGCAAATGTGTGTAACAGGCAGAAGGAAGCATCTCCGATATCATAAAGTATATATATTCTTCATCAGGATCAATAGCCGAGTCGATATAGCCATGTCCGTCTGTCCGTCCGTCCGTCCGTCCGTCCGTCTGTCCGTCTGTCCGTCCGTCCGTCCGTCTGTCCGTCCGTCCGTCCGTCCGTCCGTCTGTATGAATACCTAGATCTCGGAGACTAGAAGAGCTAGAGCAACCAAATTTTAGATGTAAGCTAGTATTGTCTGTAGGCAGATCAAGTTTGTTTCAAATTTTGGCCAAGCCCCCTCCCGCCCCCGCAATAAAAAATGTTGAATATCTCCTACATTTGTAAGCTATCAAGCTCAGATTTTGCAGTGTAGTGCATGTGGCCAATATGTACAATCTCACAAATTTTCATAATGATCGGATAATAAATGGCAGAGTTAATAAAACGTTGCATACTTATCTGAGCCGCAACACTAATTGCCTTGAGTAACGGGTATTTCGAAGTCGGGCAGGGCCGACTTTAACTTACGCTCTCGTTTTTATTTCGGATCTGACCGACATTCAGCCGGTAGGATGCCAAAAAGTTTTTTTAACGGTTAGTGTAAAAGTTCAAAAAAAAATTGTAAAAATTGTGTATCCGCAAAAGAACCTATGTGAAAGTGAACCGTATTAATTCATTTGTGCGAACTAACTTTTATTAAAAACCACTGTTTCAACAAACTCATCTTTAATAAAATCACGGAGGAGGATTTTTAAAGACAACAAGCAAGATGGCGTTAACAGAAGCAGCTTTGGGTCAATTTCTCTCATTAATACGTCAAGTTCAAACGTTTGAGGGACAGCCCAATACTGTAAGCAACTTTATCAGGCGGATCGAGTACGTAAAGCAGTTAAGACTGAAGTACAATTTGTTACATATGCACTATATAAAGGGTTTGAGACGCTTTGGCCTACGTGACAATTTCATAAGACAAAGGCAAAGACAAAGGAATGGTAAGTTATTTAGATGCAGGCTCGCTGGCATCTTCTGATTGGTCAGTTTAATTTCGCAATTGATCTTATGTTTACATCAGCCTGCAACTAGGTTGCGTTCTTTGTTCTGATTTTTGTTTATGATGGGTTTTTTGTTTATGCCGGACTTTCTGCATGCAGCGGCTTATCCCACGCTTTAATTTACAGTGGGTCAATCTTCGTGAATAATTAAGTGGATATATTATCTTTTTGGCAACACTGGTTTAAACAGCTCACGCACGTTTCGTGTTTTGTTTCACTGTCAAACATTTTCAGTTTGGTCTATAATTTAACTATGAATCGTCTTACAAAACGCGTGCTCTGTTAAGAAAGTTCATCGCGCGCTTCTTCCATTTTATGGTCAGTTTAATTGACCCACTGAAGCGGCCATTCGGCTATATTGCTCGATTTTGGAGTGAATATCAGCCAGAATCATTGCAAGAGCTACCAATGCATCCAGAACAAGTCGCAGTTTGGTGCGGTTTATGGGCTGGTGGCATCATTGGACCCATGATGCAACAATAAAGGTGAGGCGAAGCCAGTGTGAGTTCTCTGCAACGTACCTCCACGTTCAGTGCTGTGCGAAATCTTGAAGCGTAAGGTTGTTCGCTGATGTCGTTTTTTGTTTGTTTTGTTTATGTATTTGGGGGTGGTTTTTTTGAGCTGTAGCAAAAAATTAATACATACTTAGCTGTGTACGCTGTGTGTTGTTGTGGCCAAGGCCATGATCATGATGCAACAAAAAGTGAATACATTTTTCTTGTCTATCTTTTTGTACATAATTTAGCACTGCCAATATCCCAATGATAGTACGAAGCTAATAAATACAAATTAT